>JAPDVR010000023.1:7762320-7972320 GCA_026230005.1 Gila orcuttii | reverse complement strand
AGCAGCCTTTTTCACATTACAGACATACAGTATAGAGCAGTAATACACAACCGTTCAAAAGTTTAGGATTGGTAAAATCTCTCATAGTCACCAAGGCTGCATTTTTTTTTATCAAAAATGCAGTAAAAACAGTAATATTGTGAAATATTATTGTAATTTAAATGACCATTTCTGTTTTAAAATGTAATTTACTCCTGTGATTATCAATCAGCATCATCACTCCAGTCTTCAGTGTCACTGAATAAAGTATTCATTTCTTTCTTTCAAAAAACAAAAACAAACAATAAAAAGCCTTACTGACCCTAAACTTTTGAACAGTATCCACCTTTTTCCTACGCTTTGCACAACTAAAATTACGTTAAATTACTAAAACAGACCATGAATAAGCTTGATTATTTCCACAACAATGTTAAATATCAATGTAGTAATACATGCATGTATTATGCAACATGTATTGCCTTAATAAAAATGTTAAATAACTGGATTTCCGTCATTTTGACAGACAATAAATATTGTATTTACCTGCTTTAGAAACATTCCAGTAAACACTGCTATAGGGATTAGAAGTGAAAAGGGGAGACAATTACATTTTAAAGCATCCATGTGAAAACAAACCTTGAAAGAGGCGTGAGGATTTGGGGAGAAAAACAAGAGATTCTTAGTGCATTCCACTGAATTATTCATGGGATATATAATAAATCAAAGGGAAAACAAGAAAATGATCAGGAGTTAAAGAATGCAGCGACTGAAAAGAGCTCTTGCCATAGACAGACGTTCTTGTCACATTAAAATACCAAGCATTACATTATTCTCATGACGTCTGAAACTAGAATATGAAGGACATTTTACAGCACGACAGATAAGGATTATTTGTAGCGCAACCTTATGATTTTAAATTATTTTTTCAGTCTTTTTGAGTGGAACTTCTCCAAACAAACCGGAAATGCCTCCCATAATCTAAAACACAGTTGGCTTGTTAGGAAAAAGGTGGATATGTTAATATGATGAAAGAATAGTTGGACACAACTGGAACAATTTTAAAAATTTGTACCAGTCGCTCTTTTCCATGCAATCACAATTTATGGGAGGCGAACAATCTTTAAGATTCATGAAAAAGCACCATAAAGGATAAGAGGCTTAAACTTCAGTGTGTTTCTCACAAAAACCTATCATTTGACTTCAGAAAACTAGGAACAAAGTGCACAAGCTGTCATGTTACATCTATGATGCTTTTATGATCCCTTTCTAAGCTTGAAAGATCCAGTCTCCATTTACTGTAATTGCATGGAAAAGAACGACCATCACATTACTCAAGATTTCTCCTGTTGTGTTCCACAAAAGAAAGAAAGGCATATAATTTGAAACAACATACGCATGGGAAAATAAAATCAGAATTTCAATTTTGTGTGAATTATTTCTTCAATGAACAAGAGAAAAACGCAGATCACCTGGTGAATGGTTGACACGGTGGACTCATCAAAATCATGTCAAAGTTCAGCTTGTCAAAATCATGTAACGTCATTCCCTTATACACAAAACCAAAAAAGATAGCATTAAACAAATTATTAAGAAAAACCAAATAAAATGACAAAAACTGCTCTCCCTTGTTTATTAAAAAAACATAAGCATATCCTATAACCCACATATAGTGATATACATGATGATATAAAGGGAAAAGTATTTATGATTATCAAGTTATTTATTCTTTAAGTCTTGAACTTAAAACATTCTTAGTGCATCCAGTTAAAAAAAACATAAACATACTAATTTACTCTACAATGATTCCATTTAAATAGTAAATCCATATTCATTATCACTTTTTAAAATCTCCATCCATTGTTGTATATTCTTCTGAATTGAGGCCAGTGGCAGGTACATTATTACCATGCTGACAAAGCACAGAACCTTTAACCACCACAAAAACCACTCAGTTACACTTTTACCTCCTATTGCTTTTAAAAGCCCAGTCATGAGACTATGTGCTGGTAGGACTTACAAAAACGTCATTTTAAGGATGTTACAAAAGAGATGTGTAGTTATGAGTGCAATAAGTCAATTAAATAAGATTTTGATTGCACAAGCGGACATAATACAGTGATTACAGTGACATAAATCTATGCAAGAAATGCAAGTCAGTGGTAATAATCTTACTTGTAATCAAGTACTAATTATGCAAATTGTTTGCCTGTATTCATTTGCATAAAGACGAGACTGAGTCATACAAAACTTCTTATGGGAGCCACTTCGTATTATATGTATGCGTCCAAACAAAATGTGTATAATCATTTACATAATCAAATAAGATTCAAGTGGGCAAGGACTGACCTCGATCGTTTTGGGCAAGAGTGGGGTACTGGGGAAGTTGTGTTTGTAGATTTCATTGGCTGTTGTATTGACATCCACAGCAGCCACAACTTCAGATGGAACTGAGCTCTCTGAAAGAAACGCAAATTAATAATTAACTAAATTTACTGAGAGTTTTAGCTAGTCTACACAACTCCAGTGAATCTGTTTTATTTTTTTGTTTATTAAGAACAATGTATAGTACAGCAAGGGAACAGTGACACCTGTGGGAATCATACAACAGAGACTCAAACTTGACCAGCGTGTCAATAACTTGACAGAGACAGAGCCTTTGCAACTGATCCTGTGTCAGTCATGTGTTTCAATAATCGCTCCGGGTTTAAACAAAATGACGTACCCTTTAAAGCATAATGCATCCCGCCTATTCCGCTGTATAATTCCAAAACACGGAGTCGGTCCATGTTGTCCATTCTTCACTGCTGGATGATGTTTATAATATTTTGACAGCGTCTCAGACATGCCGCATGTGCAATCCCAAATACATGACCGTCTAGAAACAAATCCATACGCGAATCATTCCGCTTTTTTTCTTCCTCTTCTAATCTTCTTCTTCTTCTTCTTCTTCTTCTTCTTCTTCTTCTTCTTCTTCTTCTTCTTCTTCTTCTTCTTAATAATAATAATAATAATAATTTTACTTTAAAATTTCATTTGCATTTTAAATTGTTACAGTACAAGTAGATTACGTTATCTTCAAAAATGATAAACTTTTTTTAATAATAATATATGATATAATAAATAAATAATAAATTATAGAATTTAAATATATAAATATGGTGTATTTATGTAGCCTATTTATTTTCGTAGTAGATATTATTTAAAATAATATTGTATTTATGTTTACATTCCTTTTTAATTTGAATATAGTTTTCTACTAAATTACAATTTAATATATATATTAATCATGTTTGAATAATAATATATTATATTAATAATAAGTAGGCCTATATAATTTGAACATATAAATGTTGCTATTTATGTAGCCTATTTGTTTTCGTAGTAATTATTTGAAATTACATTATATTTATGTTTACATTCTTTTTCAATATTAATATATACATTATAAAACGTGGTAACCTGCATTTGTTACACACATAAACTGTATTATACAGTAAACAGGCTATATCTAGGCCTTTATGTCTTTTTACAGCTATATAATTTGCCTGTATTTGCCATGGTCAAGCTCTTTTAATAAAGGGGCACATCCTGCTCCTCCGCCCCGACACATCTACGTCACCAAACCTCCCTACACCGTTATGTCATTAGCATAGGGAGTGGACTATAAATGCAAGCAGAACCTCTGCAGTGGTCTCGGTTGGTCCGGACAGGGTGTGGTATAGTTAGTGAAAGTAGACGCTGACTTCAACAACAACCCAGTACTAAAGGATTACAATGGCCAACCGAACAAGCACCTCTTCTTATAAAAGGATGTTCGGTGGGGAGCGACCAGCGATGTCCCGGTCCACTTTCTCGACTCGGCAGTACAGCAGCCCGGTGCGCACAACCTCACGCGTGTCCTACAGCAGCGCGTCCTCCGCGTCTCCATCCATCTACATGAGCAGGGGCGCGAGGGTGCGCACCAACGCGCCCCTGCCCAGACTCGCCACCGATACACTGGATTTCGGGCTCGCCGACGCCATCAACACCGAGTTTAAAGCCAACCGAACCAATGAGAAAGCGCAGATGCAGCATCTCAACGACAGGTTTGTCAGTTACATAGAGAAAGTGAGGTTTCTGGAGCAGCAGAATAAGATCTTGACGGCGGAGCTGGAGCAGATGAGGGGTAAAGGCGCGTCCCGGGTCGGGGATCTGTACGAGGATGAGATGAGGGAACTGCGGAGACAAGTGGATCAGCTCACCAACGACAAGGCCAGAGTGGAGGTGGACCGGGACAATCTGGGAGAGGACATCGAGCGCCTCAAAGAGAAGTATGACCAACTGATCAAAGTTTCAAACAATAAATATCTGGCAGGTGCACGTTCATACTTTTATAATAGGCAGTTTTTGCAAAACTAGATTTGGGGTTTAGTCTAAATCAGATTATTGTAATTTCGCATTAAACATAAATTAATAAACGTAGGCTAAAAAAAGCTAGGCTTTAAGCTATATATATATATTTTTTTTTAAATGTTGCATTTATACAACAAAACATGGAAGGCTATGCATTTTGGAGCTTTAGACGGTCCAACTTTGTTTAAAATTCTAAAAGAATATGTATAGCCTGTATGATTTAAAACATTATTTAGCGTCTCTTTAATTTTTCATTCACTTACACTGTAAAAAGTAGCTGTACATTTTAAGGAGCTATTTCTACCTGGTGATCCTTAAAATTATTTTGTTGCTGTGTAACATAGTCAGATTGATTCAGTCATGTTTAATAACATATTTTCAACAACATAGTTATATTTCTCCCTGACCTGACTTTTAAATGACTACAAGTTAATTCAGTCAAAAATAAATCATACCTCAATAAAATCAGTTAAATGTTACAACATTTTTACTGTGCAAGGTGATTCTGCATAAGACTTTTCTTTTAGAACAAAGCTCTTCGATACATGTTTTTTCCTTTACCAGATTAAGAACTACCCATCATTGGTTTCATTTTTTGATACAGCAAATGAGAAGAAATTGATTTAAGTTAGTTTGATATCAAAGGCTTTTTCTGGGTAACATATTTCCCTTGTGAGATGCTCCAGTGCACGAGTTGCTTGAGTGGGTTTGGCTGTGTTATGAGGGTGTGGCTCTGCTCAAATATTCATTTCATTTTCAGACTTCAAGAAGAGATGCTTCAGAAAGAAGATGCTGAGAACGGCCTTCGGAGCTTCAGACAGGTATGCATCTGCAAAGTATCCATTAACAACCATTTTTTAGACAAATTATTGGGCCTGATGTTTAATTGAGCGCTTGCACCTGTTGCATGTGATCAGTTAGCGTTCCAGTCAGTGTTTGCTAGACACTACTTACTGTGACCAGCCCCCTTCACTGGTCAAGCTGCCCTCTTGTCCGGCATCAGATTTAGACACACAACTGAAAAGAGAGCTTTGTCTGAGAGCAGGCTGGGCGTTCATGACAATGCAAACTGTTGTACGAGTGGGAGGAGCCAGTATTTACCAGGGGACATTGGTGACTTATGGTCGCAGAGAAGAGGGTGTGTGTGTGTGTGTGTGTGTGTGTGTGTGTGTGTGTGTGTGTGTGTGTGTGTGCTTTAAAGGGTGTCTGACACCACCAGCTGCAGCTCTACAAACAATTAGCAGCAGGCGAGCTATTGTTATTTAATTCATTCAGGAATGGTTTAGAAGTTTGAGGTCAGTAAGATTTTTCATTTTGAAAGAAATTAGTACTTTTATTCTGAAAGGATGCATTAAATTGATCATAAGTGACAGACATTTATAGTATTACAATTTTTTTCTATTTCAAATAAATGTTTTTCTTTTGAACTTTCTATTCATCAAAGAATCCTGAAAAAAAATGCATCATGGTTTCCTCGAAAATATTAAGCAGCACAACTGTTTTCAGCATTGATAAAAATAAGAAATGTTTCTTGAGCAGCAAATCAGCATATTAGAATGATTTCTGAAGGATCATGTGACATTGAAGACCAGAGTAGTGGCTGCCATACATGGTGAGACCTTTTTTAAAAAGATTTAAAAAAAACGACCCCAATCTTTTGAACGGTAGTGTATAATGTGATTCTTTTAGTGCAGAGAAATAGAAGAATGAAAAAAGGAACAGTGTGGAATTCAGATGAGGTCAAGGAAGCACAAGTTCAAAACAACAATTGATTTACAGTGTCCTTGTTACACGTTACATGTAGTTACTGTAGTAATACCTATAAATTATGCACAATTACATGCAACTAGCCCTAAACCAACCCCCATTCTTAACCCTAACCCTATAGTAAATACATTAGTACTCACTACTTAAATGTATAATTACACTGTAGCACGGGCACCTTAAAATAAAGTGTAACCCAATATTTTTAGGAGAGATGTCTCCTAGGTTGGCACATTGATTTATTTTACATGTGTTACGCCCACAGGATGTTGATAACGCCTCTCTGGCCCGACTGGACCTGGAGAGAAAGGTGGATTCCTTGCAAGAAGAGATCGCTTTCTTGAAGAAGCTTCACGATGAGGTATTGAACCACTTGGAGACAGAAACATCAAAAATTAGATCTCTTTAATATCTCACTTGTTTCTCATTGATGACAATAACATTAAATGCAAATGACAATTTTCACAGATTTTGCTCCTGAGAAAAAGACCCCAATAATCTCACATGCGTCTCAGAATAGATATCAGTCATGTCTCAGATTTGCCAAGACATGCAATCAAAAATGAGAGATGAATCCAAACATTTATCTTCCGATTCTTCCGGGACCAAATTATCTGAGCAATACTATCCACATTATGTTCATAGATCTATAAGGAGAAGCATCTGAGACAAAGCTGACACTTAAAAGAAACAACTCAGAATCTCCTGAGCTATAAAAAGTAACCTCTGAACATTTAAATGAATTGAATTTCCTCTGGGAATTCAACTCCTCTGCTCACAGTCCTGGTTTTCTGGCCGACTGACTCTTTTGTTAATATCAGGGGATTGTCAGACATGTTTGACCTGCTGCCATAGTGATTAAATGGGTTGTGGAAACGGGAGTAATTCCAAGAGAATAAAGCTGAGACATTGTTTCAGGATCAGGATGTACATTAGTTCAGGGCTAATAAACTATCGCTACTTTATTTCAGTCATATTTGTTCTGTTTACATTCAAATCAAAAACTAAAAATTACATATACACTAAAAAGTTTGGGTTCAGTAAGGTATTTTTTTGAATACTTTATTCTGCAATGATGCATTAAATTGATTAAAAAAAGTGACAGTAAAGACATTTTTTATGTTATCTGCTGTTCTTTTGAACTCTATTCATCAAAGAATCCTGAAAAAAAACGTATCAAAGTTTCCACAAAAATATTAAGTGGCACAAGTGTTTTCAATATTTATAATAATAAGAAATAATTCTTGAGCATCAAATCAGCATATTAGAATGATTTCTGAAGGATCATGTGACACTGAAAACAGTAATTATGCTGAAAATTCAGTTTTGCCATTACAACAATACATTACATTAAAACATTAAAAGTAATATTTCACAATGTTATTGTTTTTACTGTATTTTTGATCAACTGAATGCAGCCTTGGTGAGCGTAAAGGGACTTCTTTTCAGACCCCAGACTTTTGAACAGTACAAACTGTGCATTTGTATTTTTCAAGTGATTTTTTCCAACATCTCCTCAGGAACTTGCCGAGCTCCAGATGCAGATCCAGGAGCAGCATGTGCAGATTGATATGGAAGTGTCCAAACCGGACCTCACCGCTGCCCTGAAAGACGTCCGGCAGCAGTACGAGACTCTGGCTTCCAGGAACATCCAGGAATCTGAGGAATGGTACAAATCCAAGGTCAGTATCTCACCTGTCTAATTAATCATTTTTCCATCATAACAATATACATTCATTCAGTCATGCATAATAAAATTCATTTTATAATAAAGAAAAAAACTCCCATATTCCATATCTTTCTCTATATCTAAAGTTATGCAACCAATTCAAATCAGATCTAATATGGATTTGCCTGCAGCAAGAATAAACATGGTTTGTGCCATGGTTGTTAGGCCTGTGTATTTCAGTAACATTACTACATTTAACCATACGTTTCAAAGACAAGGTTTAAGCTAGTCCCAGATTAAAATGCATGTTTGAGGTGTTTTAACTAAAAGCAACTTGCACTGTCATGTTTTATCTCAAGATGCACACCAGTAATGCTTTTTTCTAAGACATGTTTATAAAAGGCCTAACTAAGGCCTAATCCTGGTTTAATCTAAGCCCCGTCTGTGAAACCAGGCTTCACAAAACATTTTGATTTTAAGAGCCTGAGCTGCTATGCAAATTTTATAGTATGTGTATTTATATTTCTCCAAATGAAAAGTTGATGAAGAACATCTATTAACTCCTGAGACTAAAGAACAACAAATGAACAATGAAACAATAAAACAAAGGATCGTTTAGCATTATTGTGAGTGAAAGTGCCGCTGATCTTGTAAGACAGTGTGAGATGTTTAAGGAATGAGTAAGTATCAACTCAGACATGGCAGATGGTCGACGTAGAGGCTTGTGTGGATTTCGAGACCATCTGCTCTTGTGTCACAGTATTGATCTTCCTAACTGATCTATTAGTCTAGGTCTTCAAACTTGAAACTAGCACAATCAGTGTCATTCAGTGGTAAACAGAAAACAAAAGAGAGAGGCAGATGGAGCTTTATCTTTATCCTAATCTTGGACTTTCTCCTTCTTTGTAGTTTGCTGACCTGTCAGAAGCTGCTGCCCGCAACAACGACGCGATCCGTCTGGCCAAGCAGGAGGCCAATGACTACCGTCGCCAGCTTCAGTCTCTCACATGTGACTTAGAAGCTCTTAGGGGAACTGTGAGTACTGGACAAGAGATTGAGATTATATACAAGCTAAAAGGGAACGTTCTCAGAACACCATAGTAACATTAATAGAATGTTAGTTAAAAGTTATCTGGTCTTTAATAATGTTCTCTCAAAACGTCACAAAAACATAATTTATAAATAGTTCATGGAGCGTTTTGTACTGAAATGTTTTAGTTAGACATTTGTCGAACATTTTTTAAATGTGATAACTTGTTTCGGAATGTTCAGAGAACATTCAAAAGTAACACTTCCATAATATTTGAAGAAAGATCAAACGGAATGTTCCTTTAATGTTCGCATAACCAAGATTTTTTTTTAAACATATTTGAACGTTCATAACTGAATGAGAATAGTAGCAAAATCATCTTAGAACATATCTTTGTTAGCTGGGATTATAGTTTCCATTAATATTTTAAATTCGATGTTACATTTTCTGTTTTAATTTTAGTAAAAGTTTTAGTTTTGTTTCATGTGTATAGTTTTTATTTATTTTATTTCAGTTTTAGTTTTTTATATATAAAATACATCAAGTTAAACTAAATAAAAATGAGAAATTCTGCAATGGCAACTAGTTGAAATAAAATAAATTTGCTGTCAAATTGATTAATCGTGATTAATCGCATCTAACATAAAAGTATATAATATAATATATAATATTATTATAATTATAATTATATATATATATATATATATATATATATATATATATATATATATATATTTGTGTGTATATATATGTGTGTGTGTGTGTGTGTGTGTCTGTGTGCACATATATTATATAACCACAAACGTTTATGTTAGATGCGATTAATCGTGATTAATCGACTTGACAGCACTATTTTATTTATTATTAAGTGACAAAAATGTTTTTTTATGGTTTTAGTTAACTATAATAACCCTGATTAGCATTTAATAAAGTGCTTTATATTATGGCTGCTTAAATATCAAATTATCGGATCCATAATTTCAGAATGAGTCCATGGAGCGTCAGATGAGAGAGATGGAAGATAACTTTTCCATGGAGGCATCCGGTTACCAGGACACCATCGGCCATCTAGAGGACGATATCCGTAACATGAAGGATGAGATGGCGCGTCATCTACGTGAATACCAGGATCTGCTGAATGTTAAAATGGCCCTGGATATTGAGATCGCCACCTACAGGAAGCTGCTGGAAGGGGAAGAAAGCAGGTGAATTCTTGCTTTTGCATGTTGATATTATGTTTTCTTTAAAGGTGCACTCAACATGGACTATAATGTATACTGTATAATGACAATTAGTGGAATAAATGCAGCATCATGAAAACAATAGCTGATTCATCCAGTAATGAAACAAGTGAAGTCTTTATGAGTGAGTCATTGAATTATTCATTCAAACCATTGTTTTTTTTTTTTTTTTTATAATTCATTCAAATTAATTAAAACAATTTAATAGACTTCAGCAATTAACATTTACTATTTATATACGATTTATATATATTGTGAATGAGCATTTATTTTTATATTTTCAGTTTTCTGTTTAATTAAATTATTAGTAATTTTGATAAATGCTTTTGTCATTTTTATTAGTTTTTAAAATATTACTATTTAGGTTTAATTTTTTCCCAATTATAATTTCAGTTTTAGTTTCTAAACATTTCTAATTGTCCTTTACTTTACGTTTTTCATTAATACATATATATTTTTTTATTTCAGTTTTATTTCAATTGACAACATTTTTTTTAATCAGTTTTAGTTTCAGTTGACATTATCATTAACTAAAACTAGAACTAATGAAAGCATTTTTAACCCTGTTAACTAGACAATTTTATTATACTTTTTTTAAATTATTATTCTGTGAGCAAAAGATAAACTGAATAGTATTCAGCTGGTCACTTGATCTCAACATGACCTATAATGTAAATAAATATATAAATATATCTTTCAAAAGTACTATTTCGTTCTTTAGGGCTACAGTAGAACTTTTTAATGGGGAAAAAATACTGAGTGGAAATTTAAGACTTGACTATCAGAATATGTTTTTGACTTGACATTGGTTTTTACACATCATTTCTCTTTATTTCTCTCAAGGATCACCACACCATTTCCCAACCTCACATCATTAACCCTTCGAGGTACAGTATGCTTCAGATCATCCTTATGAATGTTGTGAAGGTTAGGGAAAACAATGCTGAATGTAAATAATGTATGACAACTAACTAAAAAAACATGCATAAATATGATAATAAAATAAATAGGCTTATCAACTTTTAAAACAGACAAGACGATGCTTCACATGTCCCATATCTTGTGTTAAAATTGCATCCAATCATATCAAATCAAATACATGTTTACATGCAGTGGGAATAAACATGGTTTGAGTATAAAACCATTGAAATTCAACATTAATTTAGAAATCGAAATGGTCAATTTTCCTATTCAGCCCAAGGGAATAGCTTTGCATATTTTTGGGCTTATGAAGGTCAGTAACATTAACATAAAACCAGCTGAGAACCACTGGCCTGAAAAAATGTATTACAATTGGAGGCTTCCGTCTGTGTGACCCCTTTGAAGCGCAATCACACTTTTATGATGAAATGACTATATTTGGATTGATATTCTGCCTGCAGAGTCCATGAGGGAAACCAGACCTATGATGGACAACCAGCCAAAGAAAGTGGTGATAAAGACCATCGAGACAAGAGATGGACATGTGAGTGGCATGAAAAGAGTTTTTATATAAGATATTAAGTTTTTATACGAAAATTATAACCTTCTGACCTTTCGATCATCACAGATAATTAACGAGTCCACCCAAAACGAGGATGATCAATGAACCGCATGTGTACCGGTGACCAGTAGGGGCACTACAGAGCTGAAGATCCATGCTGGAGTAGAAGAGGAAGAGAATGAAGTTTCTTTTGTTGTTTCTGTTAAGAGTAAAAATGAAAAACAGCTTTAAAGTGCCTTTTTTGCATTGCCATATTAGAGCGGTCTGTTAATAGAGCTGTATTAGAGCTGAAAAGACAACGTAGGCCACTGAGTAAACCAGCTTTAACCAGATTTATGTTAACCACAAAGTCTGTAGGCCTAGTTTACACTGTTGAAGACCACAGCAATGCACTGCTTCAACTTTTTCTGTTGTGTATAATTATTGCAAATGACCAAAATCTTGATGAACTTGTGTCTCTTTCACCATAAGACCAAACTGTCAACAAATTTCCACAAATTCAATAAACCTTTTAAAGTACAATCAGATTCCTTTTTTTATGAACAGTATTTGTCTTCCATTTCAAATGTGCAAAATAAACTGAACTTTGAGAGTTTTTTTCAAATGCTTCTAGTAAAAACCTTCCACGTCATAAAAATAAACAGATTAGCAGGATCTATCCGGGCAATGAGCAACACAACATTTCTATGATTTAATTCAAGGTAGTTTGTTGGACACAATCATTAGTCCTAATGAGATCATCGTGTTTAGTGATTAGTTCTCTGCATGCTTAACTAGCTGAATATCAATACACAGTTGCAAGACATCCACATTCTGTTTTAGAGTGGATTTTAAAAAATGTCATTATGTCATGTTATTATATGAATTTCATTAAATGATTTACCTTCATAACTAAGACCATGAGAACCCAAATCCATTTCTTGATTATATGCAGGATTAAGAAATTAAACCAATATCTTTTTTTTTTCAGTTGCCTTCACCTAAATAAAATTACATTTGAATAATTATTTTAGACTGAAGAAATCCCGACATTCTGTCAGGTGGACAACCTGCATGGCATAATCGAATAAAAATGGAATCCTTCATTTTTTAATTCAATTATGCTTATTCCTATATAAGCTTTATAGGGTTAAAATATGCTGTTTACATCGCCTAATAAAGTCATTAGTATGTAAATTGGACCGTTCCACGTCATGTTACATTTCTACAGTCCAAGTCTTTTACTCGTCTGCCCTCTAGTGGACATTGGTTTCAATTGCACGAGGGTGGATATACTGTACTGTAATGTATACTGTATACTGTACTGTAGTGACGTTAAGTGATATTTGTGTCATCAGTTTTATGTTACTGTAAATAGTAAAAGATGGACTACAGTTTGAAGAGGCAGAATATAACTCACGATGAAAGAAAATTAATCTGTGATGAAAATTAACCATGACTTCTGTGAAGTAAATTAAGTTGATGTGTGTGTGTGTGTGTGTGTGTGTGTGTGTGTGTGTGTGTGTGTGTGTGCGCGCGCGCGTGTTTGGCGTGTGTGTAACTGTCATTTTTACACATGTAAGAGATTTTGTTTTTTAGTATGTCATCAGACTATCATCATGTTACTCATCATGTTAACCTCAGACACTGTGAAGCAGGAGCATAAACAATACTGCGTGTAAAAAAAGGCATTAGTGAAGAAAAAAAAGAGTTAAAGGCAGGGTTTCACAGACAGGGCTTAGATTAAGCCAGGATTAGCCCTTAGTTCAATTAAGGACATTTAAGTAGATTTTATAAGCATGCCATAGACCATAGAAAAGAAAAGAAAAGAAAAGAAAAGAAAAGAAAAGAAAATTTTAAGATATGTCAGTGTTGTCATATGTCAAGGTTTAAGCATTGTCTGCATGTGAAACCTGGGGGAAATTGTAGTTGTCTGGTGTTGCATGTATGGTGAAAACCAAGAATGCATGACAGAATGAACAATTATAATACCTTTCAATAAAGAGGAACCAGAAAGCACTACACACAGAAACACAACTCTAACACAAGACCTTGAAGAAAATAAACAGCTGGCTTAAATACACTTAGCATGATAATTGGAACAGGGAACAGGTGCGTAACTAATAAGAAACCATGACAACTAAAGAAATAAACGTAAGTTTATAAGTCAGAACTTTATTTAATCACACAATTTTAACGTTTATATCTCGCAATTTTGAGTTTTTGACTCAAATTGCGAGTTTGTATGTCAGAATTCCGAGGTGTTAACTCAAAATTGGAAGAAATATACTTGAAATTGTGAGAAATAAAGTCAGAATTATGTGATAAATGATGCAAATACCTTTATTATTTATTTATTTTTTTCTGAAAAATGGCAGAAACTCACTTCCCATTGTGCACCACTTGGAATAAAAACTGATTGAGTACAAGCACATTATTCAAAACGTGAAAACAAATGTTGATGTTGTTTCTAATGCATTTTTAGTTCTTTTTAGCTCTTCTACCCCAAATGCCTGATCTGACACTGATCTGATCTGATCTGCTGCATCTTGATAAATTAAACTACTGTTTCTCCCTTTTTACACTGTTTTATTAAGTGGAAGATTTTTATTAAGGAAGAAATGATCTGGGCTTGATTACAATCATGAAGACACTGGGTCTGATGAGAAGAAATTGCTGCGTCTATAATCACTAATACTGTAGTATCATTGAAAAAGTGATGATTGACAGACACAGAAAGGCCACAAGAAGCAGCGAAAGAAGAAAGAAACTCAGAAGATTTTTCCTTAAATTGAAAATGGATCTGTGTGTGGGTCTCTTACCGTGAAACTGGAACATGACATGGACAATTCAGCCTTTTAAACTGTGTTTAACAAACTCCAGTATGGTAGTGTCTGACTGGTGTTGTTCTGATTCAGTAATTCCAGGTCTATAGCAGCTGTAGGGACACATTTCTCAGTCGGACCAAACGGTCCACGGTTCTGCTGTTCCATTACAGATTTCATTAGCTCCTCCAGAAACACTGTGAAGGGCGATCTATGTCATCGGCAGGATTTAGGGGAATCGGGAGAGATACACGAAGGAGAGGGAGCATTGGGATGGTCTCTGGAGACGTCTGTCAAAACAAACCAAACCGACAAACGTGATAATGAATCTACACAACAAGCTCATGAACATTTATGGCAGCGCAGGTTCTCATAATTCTATCTGAATTAACATTTTAATGTGTTCTTATAACTTTATACAGGTACAGTAGAAGTCAAAAATGATGTCCAGCCTACAGGAAAATTGACATCTTCACCCTTTATTCAAATGTTTTTAAAAATTTGTTCAAGATTTTGTAAGCATATGCGTAGCTTTGCTTGGAGTTGTGATAACGAATGAAACATACCAATTTGTGCGGATATCATTTTTGGCTGTCATACAAAGAAATTGTGCACATGCAAAAACAACAGAGAGAAAAAAAAAAAAAAGTAAATGAATATGTTGTAGTCAGTGTTTGTTCCTGTGAGCTTTTAGGTATTTTTTTCTTTTCATAAAACCTGTACAGTAGCTGTAGTTTTCCCTTTCTTGCTAAATAATTTTGTCACATAAATACCTTAACCAAGTTTAATGTTTTGCTCTTCCCTCATATAAAAAAAAAAAAACAAAAAAAATATATATATATATTTTTCTCATACTTGATGGTTTAATCAAACTTGTATAGTCATTAAAACAAATATGCCCCCTAGGGACATCACTTTTGGCCACAATATGTCAACTTTTAAGTTACTTTGGAATTTTTCATTTTTTTTTGCAAGACACGAAAAAAGTGGCTGAGAATTGCAACTGCAATACTTTTTTATTAGCCGACTCAACATTCTGTTGACAAATATTTTATGACAGCTGAACTGTCTGTTGCCCTGAGCAACTGATTTTCTTTAGAGCTAGTTTCATGTATTTTGTACTGATCTGTGGTTACTTTCTTCTCACATAATATAACAATTTTAATATAACATAATATGAATAATATGTCCATTTTTTATAATTATTTGCTAGCCACATAAGAATCATTATAATGAACAGTCAGCTGGTCTGAATGGATTATTACTTAATTGCATGTATTTTGTGTACAAAACACATTTTGGGAAAGAAAAAAAAGTCAGGGTTTATTTTGCGACAATAACCATGCCTCACAAATAAATATATTTTTGTGGGGCTGAAAGAACGATTACATTTATGTCTTATAAAACATAATGTTAAAGCAAGTTAAACACTGTAAAGAGTGTTTATCATTCTGGTCACCAAAGGACTGATAAATTCATCTGTTTTTTTTTACTTTATTCTACGTTATGCTCATTGCAGATATATTGTGATTGTAACTGGCTCAGAGTGAACTTTGAGAGAGTTTGTGCCCAGATGGGTTTAATAACCTCAGGCACCGTACATGTTCTGTGTTCTGTGCCTTTTGTGGCTAATTCATGCACTCACTGTATGCATGAATTAGTCTGTATGAATCTGTAATGTGACATTACAGTTAAGAGGTCAAGGTTTTGGGGCAGAGAAAAGAGAATTCACTGCTAAAGCCTGTGGTCAGTGGCACGTATGAATGCTGTTTTCAAAACCAGCTTAACTGCTGCTAGCCACCAACCAAAAGAAAAGGCCATCAAGGTCAACTGCTTCTAGCCAAAGTCATAAGTCAAATTAGTGGGAAGGAAGGAAGGTCAAAGGTTAAAGCAGCCTTGAGTAGACATTGTCTGAATTCGAAACAGCATACTTCATTAGAAATGATAGAAAATCGCTGTATTTAGCCTCAATCATTAATAAAAGCTAATGAACGTCTTTTAAATGACATACCACATTATATAAATAAAGCTATGAAAGGTTAAATTAAACATTTGTTGAAGAGCACAGTTGTGTTCCAAAAGTAAAAATCCCATTCATTTTCTCCTTTGGGAAACTGATTTAGTTTTAACCAGGTATGCTATGAACATGTAGAAAATACTGCACAAATGTAAACAGTTTGAACAGATACATTAGAAACGGCTATCTCTAACTAGGGGTTTTGCACGGCACCGTAACTAGATCATTTTGTGAGCAAAAGTTTGTACATAGACGGCCATATAAAAAGAATCAGTGTATTCTGACAAAAATAAAACTTTCTGCAAGCTATATACATAGCAAATATAACCTATTAATATTAAAGTAGGCCTAGACACATTCTAGACATTTCAGCATTGGCTGACAAGGAACAGAAGAGCTCAATGTAGCTTTATTCGTGTTTGACATGCAGTGGCCTTAATAATGATGAGCGTTTCTGAGCAACTTCTTCCTCTGCGTGATACAAGGGCTAATTGCTAGGGATGAGGCTTTAATTATCACAGTCCTTGATGAAACACTCGTTTTCTTGTTTAACTCTCAGCTATGAGACCAGAATTAATTGCAGTGTTCAAGAGGGGCAAAGTAATCAGAAAAGCATTATAACTAAGTTCTGGTGTCAGATATAATAACACAAAAGAAAGCTGTCTGCTTCAGAACGCACTTTACTGAGAAAAGAAGCTGCATGCTTTGAGTTCACATCATTTCGAATCACATGTGTTTTCTGCACTACTCTCTTATTGATTCCAGAAACTGAAAATGTTTTTTATTATTTGGCAAATGTTGCCCATTAATAGCTTGCTTTAAGATTAGTTGAAAACAACATGCATTCAAGGTATACATTTACCAGTTATCAGTTGAGCTACTTATAGAAACTTGCGGTATATCTATATAATGAGTTACACAAACTTAATTTGATACTGAGTTATCGTAGACATTGTCTGGCAGTTAGCTAAGTGCGTCTCAACTTATTTTGCTTCAGGAATGAATTTAAATACAAAAATGTATACAAAAGTAAACAAAAATGTCTTTAAAATTAAACACTGAAAGCAAATATTGATGGTTTTTGAGGATGTGTGCATGTCACATGACTGATCTGTGTTACCATCTGCCTAATTTGGCAAGCTTCTACCAGGTGACACATGAATGTGTGCCAAAATATTGTGTGAGTCAACAACTAAACATGTGGAAACTAAAGCATTTTTTCCATCCTTTTATAAGCCAGTAATAATAATGTAGCCACAGATACAGTGCTGCATTGTGCCCAGAGTTGGGTAACATGGCTTCATGGGATAGTGAAGTGTCCATATCCACACTTCAGAATCACGTCGGAAGTAGTAGGTCATCAGGTACTTTTTGCTTATAGAAGTATACTGTGAATTCAGATATACTTCTTTTGTCTATATAGTAGGGAAGTATGTGATTTCGGATGCAGCCTATGAACTGTGATTTCATTGCCTTCAGAGTCGTTCATTTCCAGGGTAGAAAAGTCATTGCACATTTTCTCTCAAGTCAAGCTCCACAATCTTTGCATGTGTTCACTTTCAAATTCCTCTGTATCATCAACAACAGATGACTGTTCAAAGTTAAATTTTTAAGGTTAGTTCAGACTAAAGACGGCTGGGGAGACAGCTAGGTGTTCTCATTTATGCTTTTAAGAACCCACGAAAAAGAATTAGCAACTGGTAAAACATTTACTGTGAAATGCTGAACAACTACGTAATGTAATAAAAAAATCACAAATTTAATCTTAATTAGATGTTGCATTTAATGTTAGTTTCTAAAGGTCTGTAAACATCCCATTGTAGTTTCAACACTGCGGGGGCGTTCAGGTAGGTTCATCAAATATCATTATTCCAACATGACATTAAGGCAGCATTAATTGTATGCGCGAGTGAGAAAGATATTTAAATGATTTGAGATGTGGAGGTGTCTGAGAGTGCTGAGGTGGGCAGGATAGACCCACGGATGCACTCTTCTCATTACCTGCAGTCAACCCAGATAGATAGTGTGCCTGAACCTAACACGAGGCTTTTAGCGGCTCAATCATACAAACTCTCGAACAAGACATCTGATGCCACAAGCGCAGCCGAGTGTGTCAGAAGCTGTAACAGAAGTGTATTGGTTTATCAGGCCTGTCGTTGGAGCGATAGTGTTTCTTACAAGTGTTTGCTGCTCTCACTGGGTTGAGCGAGTAATCGGAGCTAAACCGACGGAGCGTAAAGCATCTTATTCTCTCTCTCCACCTCGGAATAGGGCCTAGGAGCTCCTCAAACATTCATGAGTACGATAGAAAACTCCTCAGGCTCCTTTTTGTGATCTTAAATGAAAACAGCGGATTGTTTTACATGTGACTTTTGTATTGCACTTACAGGTGATTTAGCCATTCAAAGTTCAGACAGCTGTGATACTCCCAGAGGAGAATGTGTTGCTCAGAGTTTGCACCAGAGACTCTGTGGACTTCTCACTTGCTTCCTTTAAAGGGGACCTATTATGCCCCTTTTTACAAGATGTAATATAAGTCTCACGGTGTCCCCAGAATGTGTCTGTGAAGTTTCAGCTCAAAAAACAACCGAGATCATTTATCATACCATGTTGTAAATGGTCAATTTTGAGTGGTAGGAAAAACATGCTGTTTTTGTGTATGTACTGTACCTTTAAATGCAAATGAGCTGCCGCTCCACCCCGCTTTCCAGAAGAGGGCAGAGCCTGTAAAGCTCCTGCCTTGAATACTCTGTCAGAAACTAACAAAACATCAGTTTGGTTTGGATTATCATCTCTAGAGTGGTCACGCTCACGTGACATTGCAGTTGTTCATCATCATGAAAGTTTATTATCTTCCTGCGTTTTAAAGCCATATCAGTCTAAACTTCGGATATATATGGTTTTCTGAGCGCACACATCCGAAGCGTCCGGTGAGTATTAAACTAAGTTCTCTTTCACATGTTATTGTGCTTACACTGTCAAATACACACAAGGTTATGTCAAAAACACACAAAGTTCACATAAACACAGTCGGTTTTGTCTTTGAACGTAAACGTGTATATGAGATATGTGTATATTAGATCTATGTATTAAAGTGAAAAGCAGTGTAATATACAGTAGCCTACCTACTGCAATGCTGTTAATATGAATCAAACAACAAAAGAAAAACAGAAAATCACTCACTGCTCTTGATTGAATAACTTTAGTAGCTTTAATAAGAATACATAAAAACATGGAGATAAACATGGCGGCTGTGTACAGCTCACTCATGGCGGTGTCTATACTAATAACAGAGTCCATCAGCAGGCGTGGGCGGGGCCTGTCAGCAGTCGTGGGCGGGGCCTGTGCAACGTGACATCATATTGCTAGAATCTGCAAACGGCTTGTTCTGAGACACTGCTTACTATTTATGGGGATTTAAACAAAGGAATGGGTGTATTTTTATCATTATAGGGTGATTGTGTACACACTGCCGACACACATTTATGTTCAAACACCACGTAAAACATTTATTTTGCATTATAGGTCCCCTTTAATTAGCAGCTTTATCAGATGTTTCTCCAACATTTGATTCAGAGAAATACAAATTGACAAAAATAAGACAGTTGACATAGCACAATAAGAATATAGAGTTATGACATGAATGTGGTTATATACATCAGATAATTTGGAAGCGTTTGATGAGAAATGCTTAATTTCATATTGAGATCAGATTTTTCATTGCAGACTTAAATCTGAGAACAATGTGAGCCATTATTGAGATCCCTGCTACTCAACCCTATTGACTTCAAGGCCCAACATTGTCCCAGAAAAAAGCCCTCACTAAAATATTTCTGTTGTGTACTTCTGTGGCATGACAAATATATTTTTGTTTTTCTAGAACAGAAACTAGGGAAAACTACTGTCAATAAATAAAAACAATTAAATGCAAATCATTTCTTGATTCCTGAAGTTTGAGAGAAATGCGTACGTTCTACAATAAAAACAAAAAGTGTTGATGGGAAAAGATCAAATACAAAAAGGTGATGTTTAAGGTGATTATTAAAATAATAATAAATAACTATTATTATTGTTTTAATGATATATTAAATATATAATTAATATTTTTATTAAAAAAACTTTAATATATTTTAAATTATTTTTCAAGTCCCCTTAACAGTGATGTCTAAGGCGATGACTAAAATAATAATAAATAACTTAATTAAAATCCTAAAAATATGTATAACATGTAAAACACGTTACACATTTTTTAAGCATTTTAATTAAGTTATTTATTTGAATTATTTGAACTATATATTAAATATATATTTAGTATTTTTATTTTAAAAACATTTAAACCTGGTTAATAACCACGGCCCTCATTGCTTTATAAGAGAAACAGTTTAACCGGCCACACAAGCTCCGAACAGCTGTAAATGTGCTAAATGTTTCATGCATGTTGTGAAACCACAAAAGGCACTTTTTTAACCTGTGAGCTGTGTGTGGTTGCCATGGAAACCTGTGAGCTGAGAGTCCTGGGTGGGGTTTTGTGGACTATGTTCTTTTCAGAATCAGATAAACCAAGTTTTTATCTTGCTACACCCACTCAGAGTCAGAGATGGAGAAGTTAACCTGCTTCATTCTGCTCTCAATGTCCTTGAGTTTTATATCTTTCTCTCTGGCATGCTGTCAGAGTGCCAGTCTGGGCTGACCCTGGGTTTTTATTTCACTTGTTGCATTGTTTGAGTGAATTTGTGACTGGCCATGGACTGAATATGCAGCTCTTCTGTAGAAAAACACCATTGCTTTCTATACAGCCATGTAAGGTAGGCATCTGTTGGTATGATGATTTTTTTGCCTTGAATATTACAATCACATTTTGAGATCACCATAGATAACCTTAAAAACTAAAAATGTCTTCTTCATTTACTAATCCAAATGTTGTTCCTAACAGTATGCTTTTTTCTTTCTTCTGTAGATCTCTTAAAGGGATAGTTCACCCAAAAATGAAATTACTTACCTCATGTCATTCCAAACCCGTAAGACATTTGTTCATCTTCAGAACACAAATTGAGATCTTTTTGATGAAATCTGACAGTTTTCTGTCCCTCCATTGACAGCTACGCAACTACCACTTTGATGCTTCAAAATGTTTATAAAGAGATCGTAAAACTAATCCATATGAATCAAGCGGTTTAGTCCAAATTTTCTGAAGAAACATTTTATATGATGAACAGATTGAATTTTGACTAATGTTCATGCTGATGTTCTCTATAAAATGACCGTGATGGGGACTGTTACAGTTGAGGTATAACATCATAAAAGTAAATAGACAAGATGCATTTTATTTCAACGCAATACAAAAGCTTTATAAGAAACCGAAGGAAATATATGCTGTTATTGTCATGTCTGCTGCAAGGAATACTGGAAGCAAAAGCGAGTTACTCTTTTATTATGGAAGAAAGTCAGAATAACACGGGAACAAACACAGTGCAGCCGATGGTGAGTGACGCAGGGACTAGATGATCAGGATCCGTGGTGGGGTGAGGTGAAGAGGTGAAGACAGCGAAGACTCAAACCCACACGACACGGTGACGAAGACGATGATGGTGAAGACAACGAAGAACTGGAACATCGGGCAGGACAGGATACAGGAACACCAACACCGAGGACATCAAGACAAACGATCTGACAATGATGAGGAAACAGCAGTAAGAATATATAGGGTGATGAGATTGCGTACAGCTGGTGATGAAATGATGATCAGCTGGAGCGGATCAGGAGTGCCAATCATTCACGCCCACACGCACGTGCAATCATACAACAAACATAAACACGAGACTAGAAGAGACCAGAAAATACATCTACCGTGACAGTACCCCTCCCTCTAAGAACGCCTCCTGGCGTTCCCAGACACCCTTACCTGTCGATTGTAATCATCGATAAGGGAGTGATCCAGGATGTCTCTAGCAGGAACCCAACTTCTCTCCTCCGGACCGTAACCCTCCCAGTCCACCAAGTACTGAAATCCGCGTCCCCTCCGCCTAGAGTCCAGAATACGATTGACCGAATATGTGGTCTCTCCATCTACGAGCCGCGGTGGAGGAGGGACCGGGACGGGCGGGTTAATGTGTGAATGAAACACGGGTTTAATTTTGGAGACATGAAACACAGAATGAACCCTCCTGTACGCTGGAGGTAATTTGAGGCGGACTGCCACCGGGCTAAGGATCTTAGTGACAGTAAACGGGCCAATGAATTTGGGTGCTAGTTTATTAGACATGGTACGGAGAGGAATATTCTTAGTAGAAAGCCACACTTTTTGACCAACGACGTATACGGGAGGCCTTGACCGGTGGCGATCGGCCTTGGCCTTGGTGCGCGCCCCCACCTGGAGTAGAGTCTCTCGGGCTCTAGTCCACGTGCGGTGACACCTCTGGACGAAGGCGTGGGCGGAGGGGACCGCAACCTCGGATTCCAGACTGGGAAATAAAGGTGGCTGGTAACCTACACTACACTCAAACGGAGAAAGGCCCGTAGCCGATACTGGTAACGTGTTGTGCGCGTACTCAACCATAGAAAGTTGTTGGCTCCACGAGGAAGGATTCTTGGAGACCAAACATCGCAACACTCTCTCCAAATCCTGGTTGGCTCTCTCGGTTTGACCATTGCTCTGGGGGTGAAACCCAGAGGACAAACTAACCGTCGCCCCCAGTAATCTACAAAACGCTTGCCAAAATTTGGACACAAACTGGGGACCCCTGTCGGAAACCACGTCTGTCGGGAGGCCATGTAACCGAAAGACGTGATCTACGACTGCCACCGCCGTCTCCTTAGCTGAGGGTAATTTGGGTAAGGGAACAAAGTGGGCCGCCTTCGAGAACCGGTCCACCACAGTTAAAACCACTGTGTTACCCTGAGAGGGTGGGAGGGCAGTAACAAAATCTAGAGCGATATGGGACCAGGGTCTCGAGGGGACCGGCAGTGGCTGGAGTAACCCGTCTGGAGGTCGATTGGAAGTTTTACCAGTGGCACAAACCGAGCAAGCCAAAACAAAACTGTGAATGTCGCGAGCCATAAGTGGCCACCAGAATCGTTGCTTAACTAAAAACTTAGTCCGATTGACTCCTGGATGGCAAGCCACGTTGCAACCATGACCCCACTGAATAACGTCAGACCGTAATCCCTCCGGCACAAACAATTGGTTCGGTGGGCAACCGGGCGGAGGCGTTACCCCTTCTAGGGCTTTAGTGACCCTCGATTCGATCTCCCATGTGAGTGTTGAAACAAATAGGGTTTCAGGCAAAATACACTCGGGAGTAGACGGGCGCTCGGAAAAATCAAATATACGAGATAGTGCGTCGGGTTTGATGTTCTTAGACCCCGGCCGATAGGACAAGGAAAAATCAAAACGACCGAAAAACAGAGCCCACCGAGCCTGCCTGGAGTTCAATCTTTTAGCGGTTCTAATGTATTCGAGGTTCTTATGATCGGTCCAGACGATAAAAGGTACCCCCGACCCTTCTAACCAGTGGCGCCATTCCTCCAACGCTAACTTAACAGCCAACAACTCTCTGTTACCAATGTCGTAATTACGTTCGGTGGGTGATAGTCGATGTGAAAAAAACGCGCAAGGGTGCATTTTGTCGTCCACAGGAGAACGTTGGGACAGCACTGCCCCTACTCCCACCTCTGACGCGTCAACCTCCACCACGAACTGACGTGAAGAATCAGGGGCTACCAGGATGGGGGCTGAAACAAAGCGGCCTTTCAGTTTAGTGAACGCAGCTTCGGCTGCGTCCGACCACCTGAACGTAGTTCTGGGGGAGGTCAAGGCAGTCAGAGGTGCGACTAGTTGGCTGAAGTTGCGAATAAAACGCCGGTAAAAGTTGGCGAACCCCAGAAACCTCTGCAGGGCCTTGCGGGAATCTGGGTTTGGCCACTCCACCACAGCCTTAATCTTCTCAGGGTCCATACGCATTCCTTCAGACGACACAATGTAACCTAAGAAAGGGACAGACTGTGCATGAAAGTCGCATTTCTCCGCCTTGACAAAAAGCCCATTCTCTAGCAACCTCTGAAGCACTCGTCGAACGTGTTGCACATGTTCCTGGAGAGAAGAGGAAAAAATCAATATGTCATCCAGGTAGACATATATGAACTGATCGATCATATCTCGCAACACGTCATTGACCAGTGCTTGGAAAACCGCTGGGGAGTTGGACAGTCCGAACGGCATGACCAAGTATTCAAAGTGCCCCCTGGGGGTGTTAAAAGCAGTTTTCCACTCATCCCCCTCCCTAATGCGAACCAAATGATAAGCGTTACGCAAATCCAATTTTGTGAAGATGGACGCTCCCTGTAATCTCTCGAAAGCTGAAGACATCAACGGCAAAGGATAAGTATTCTTTACCGTGATGTTGTTCAGCCCCCGGTAGTCAATACAAGGTCGCAGAGAGCCGTCCTTCTTCCCCACAAAAAAGAACCCCGCCCCCGCTGGAGAAGAGGAAGGACGGATGAACTTGGTTGCTAGAGAATCAGAAATGTATTTCTCCATAGCCTCTCTCTCCGGAATAGAGAGAGCATATATCTTGCCTTTAGGCGGAGACTTACCTGGCAGTAAATCTATAGCACAGTCGTAGGGACGATGCGGAGGTAGAGAAGCAGCACGAGACTTACTGAACACTTCCTTCAGGTCCAGGTACTCCACGGGCACGTTAGATAGATCCCCTGCTTCCTCCTGTAACACAGACATAGGCACAGACGAACAAGCAGACACAAGACAAGACTTATGACACTCCTTGCTCCACTCCAGCACGGACTTGTGATGCCAGTCCACTCGGGGATTGTGTTGGATGAGCCAAGGGTGTCCCAGGACAACAGGTGACAGGGGTGAGTCCATGATATAAAATGAAATAGTCTCGGAATGGTTGCCAGAGGTGATGAGGGTGACGTCTTCAGTGGAAAGGGAGATGGTGGGTAATTCTTGTCCGTTGAGTGCGTGAACAGCGATCTTGTGAGTGAGTGGTTTGCAAGGAATCTGAAATCTTTGAGCGAAATTGTAGTCCATAAAATTACCTTCGGCGCCTGAGTCCAGTAGTGCGTGACAGTCGTGCTGGTGGACTGACCATCTAAGTCTTACCGGGAGAAGGGTGGAGGTAGATGTCACAGCTGATGAGGTCTTCCTGGTGGAGATCCCACCCGATAGTAGCCTCAAGTTTACTACCGGGCTGGGCCTTTTACTGGGCAGTTGTGGGCAAAATGTCCTGATCCTCCACAATAGAGACAAAGGCCCTGGGACCTCCGCCTCTCCCTCTCCTCCCGGGAAAGCCGAGCTCGACCCACCTGCATGGGCTCCGGATCATAGTTGGGGCTGACCACGTCCCTGCCACTGGACCGAGGAACCTCGATGCCTACGAGGGTACGGGTGGACTGGGCTCGACGTTCGACCCTGGACAAACGAGCGTCCACCCGCAGCGCCAGGTCGATAAGTCCATTAAGGGTGGTGGGTAGGTCCAGGGCGTAGATCTCCTTCTGGACGTGATCAGCCAGCCCATGCAGGAACATGTCCCACTGCGCCTCCTCGTTCCAGCCGCACTCCGCCGCCAAGGTCCGAAACTCGATCGAAAAATCAGAAACAGATCTTCCTCCCTGTCTGAGCTCCGCCAGAGTTCGGGCTGCCTCACGTCCTGAAGCAGCCCGGTCAAACACCTTCCTCATTTCGGCGGCGAGGGTCTGGAACGAGGCGCAGCATGGGTTTTGGTTTTCCCACACCGCCGTCCCCCATAAAGCCGCTCTCCCAGTCAGCAGGGTTAGCGTGAAGGCTACTTTGGCTTGTTCTGTATTAAACGTGCGAGGTTGCAGTGTGAAGTGCATGGAACATCGGGTAATGAATGCTCTGCAATGATTGGGATCTCCTCCATAAGCCTCGGGTACAGGTAAGCATGGTTCTGACTGGGATGGGTTGTCTGGTGGTGTGGGGGGAACGGCCGGTGTGGGCGGCGCAGTGGGAACATGCAGGTGTTGGAGCTGCCGGGTGAGCTCGGACACCTGCGTCACTAAGGCTTGCACTGCGCGACCCGTGTCGCCGATCTCTCTCTCTTGGGCGTCCATTTGCCGAATGCTGTGGTGGATAAAATCCTCCAGTGACGAGGGTGATGCGCTCGCTGCTTCCATTTGACGGTCAGATCGTTCTGTCATGTCTGCTGCAAGGAATACTGGAAGCAAAAGCGAGTTACTCTTTTATTATGGAACAAAGTCAGAATAACACGGGAACAAACACAGTGCAGCCGATGGTGAGTGACGCAGGGACTAGATGATCAGGATCCGTGGTGGGGTGAGGTGAAGAGGTGAAGACAGCGAAGACTCAAACCCACACGACACGGTGACGAAGACGATGATGGTGAAGACAACGAAGAACTGGAACATCGGGCAGGACAGGATACAGGAACACCAACACCGAGGACATCAAGACAAACGATCTGACAATGATGAGGAAACAGCAGTAAGAATATATAGGGTGATGAGATTGCGTACAGCTGGTGATGAAATGATGATCAGCTGGAGCGGATCAGGAGTGCCAATCATTCACGTCCACACGCACGTGCAATCATACAACAAACATAAACACGAGACTAGAAGAGACCAGAAAATACATCTACCGTGACAGTTATTCTCAGAAATGTCTTCCCCTTTCAATTTAATTCCATTTTTCCATGATATGACTGCACATTTAAAAGAAATAAAACTGGTGTGACTTATTAGTGTGGCTGTTGTCAACAAAAGAGAGGCTTTATGTTGCTATGACAACCATAAATATTAGTATTGTAATTTTACAGTTCTACTGTAAAATAAAATAATAATTATTATTAAGGTTAGTATTATTAAAGTTGTCATGAAACGGAAGTTGTTTTCTGCCCACGCATATAGCAGCCTTTTGCGTATAGATGACACGCACATGGCTTTCAACCAACTTCAATGTAAAACCATCCGCAATGTTATTACACGTTCAGGGCTTCACCAGTCATCAATTCACCTCAACATTGACCGACTGCACAGACTAAAGACGTTTTCAGCAACAACGATGTTTGCTCTATGATTAGGATTGCCTACACCTAACATAGGAGGTCACTGCCACAAATAATTATTGTTGGTTTAGCTTAAAAAGCTAAGTATAACCTGGTTGCTTTAAAATGTTAAGTTCATTCAAATAAAATAAAAATTTACTTAATACAGTGAAGATTTGATTTGGTTTAATCAATAGAAACTCAAAATTGTATGTTATCTGAACCATTTAA
Source organism: Gila orcuttii (assembly GCA_026230005.1). NCBI lineage: Eukaryota > Metazoa > Chordata > Actinopteri > Cypriniformes > Leuciscidae > Gila > Gila orcuttii. Next base: position 7,944,665 of record JAPDVR010000023.1, on the reverse strand, counting down.
ATTAAGTTGATTTGACAAAATAATTTTTTTTTGTGATTATGTGTAAATGTGTAATGTGAAAATTTGTAAATCATTAAATAAAATTTTTACAGTGTATATCCAAGTGAAATGGCTTATCGAACTAGAAAACATGGGCAGGACTTTTGTCTTTTTGGACTTTTGGCTTTTGTCCCGTGGGAATTGGTTGGATCGTTGGATCATTGACGTTTGCTATTGCTGTGATATATGAGTAAGATGTAAGAATACTGCGGTAAGGAAGATTTCCAGTGAAAACCATTTACATTCCATACTATATATTAAAAACCTTGCGTGGGCCACTTCTGTGGAGTTTTTTGTGATTTTTGCAACTTAATTTATAGAAAAGAGTAGCATTAACACTCTGCTAAACTTTTTGTTTGTGTTCTGCTGGGAATCTAGCATGGTGACTAAAGTTTAATTGTTACATTTTTGGATAAACTAACCCTTTAATGACCACAAAATAACTGCTTTCAACTATCTCTTTGTGACAATTTAAAATAAAGGCGTGGATAAATTTTCACACACGTGTGTAAATCTATAAATAGTGCAGGTGTGTAAACACTCATCAGGTGAAGAGCACTGTGAGAAAGAGAGAGAGCTACATGCAGAATCATCACTCTCAGAGTTGAATCTCAGCAGGTTTACAGCAGGTGTTTCTGGGTATAATCACGCTGTACTTTGGTCTGTTTTCTCTGCAGGTGTGGGGGGGTTTGGAAAACAGGGGCTCAAAAACACAACTGGATGGGAATGGTCCACTCAGCTTGTGTGTGTGAGATCACATTGCAGTCATGTGGGAGTGTCATGCATACATCCACACAGCAATTTAGCAGGTGCTATATGTTTTAATACAGCGTGAATGGGTCAGAACTCTATAGGATTGAACTAATATGACAGTTTATTTATCACCATGAGCCAACCGCTGTATATGAACACAAGACACATGACACAACCCCTTTACCTCTCCTTTACGACAATATCCAGACAACACTCATTTTCACTTAAACGTGTTCATCCGATTTAGATCCCACACCTGCTGACACCATACAGAATCCTAGTGAAAACAGATCACAGCAATAAGACTCTAATATAAAGGACACATATTTTTGTGGTTGCTAAGTGACACCGAAATTGGCTCGTAGCCTTCAGGTGAATGGTCTTCTCTCATATACCATGACAGAAATGTATTTGTTACATTTTTATTTCACCTGTTGTGTTGGGGAACATGCTGTGGATGGAAACATTGTTATGTTTTAGTTTTTTTTATTGTGGAGACCAATAATACCATGGAAACCACAGTTTCTGCCAAATAATTGTTATTATTTTTATAAAACTGTTATGCAGTAAATTCATATGGGATCTCTATCCAAAAGTGTTAAAAGCTTTTAGAATCTATTATATAATGTTAATTATTTTTTTTGCTTGTTCAATTTCTCTATGCTGTGGCTAATAACTAATTTACCCGTTTTAATATCTGGATTTTACAATCAGATCTACAGCACCAAAAGCTACAGGGCAAATACTAGATCTCCAGATATTAGATGCATTTATGAAAGCAAATGTGCCTTGAAGATGTAATTCAAGACTTTAAAGAGGGAAACAGAGAGAATGGCTGATGCTTGAGTTTGTTTACGTGCGGTTTACAGATCGCGAAGTCTAATCAGTGAGTGAATTGAAGTGCCACAAGGCTGTAACATAACACCTGTGAATGATTGCATCACTCAAATGAGCTCAAAGTCCTGTTTAAAAGAGATATTTGGAAAGATATAGTATAAAAATGTGTGCTTTTCGTCTAGTGTTATTTCAGCAGTAAGTGGAATAGAAACATATCAAGTACACAACACTAATTCTTGGCTTGCACATACTAAATCCACTGTCCTGTTGAATACTTCCTGTTACTGTGACTGTGGAGGAAACAGACATCAGTACTCTATAGGAGGCGATAGTCACATTCAAATATCTGTGCCATTAAACCAAATGTAATATGATTCATGTAGCTAACCGTATATGTTCAAAGTTTTCAAACTGGCTTGTTGCTCCGCTAAGATAGTTAGCCAGAAAGAGAAAACTATGGGACCTAAAGGGACACGGTGAAGGAATAAAATATGAGATGGTGGAAAAATTATTTGCCAATGCTTTTGCGTTCTCTCACAAATGTTTTGCGTTCCCCCGCAGAACTTTGCGTCCCCTTGAAAAAACGTTTGCGTTCCGGAAAGACACTTTGCGTTCCCTCGCAAAGAGCTCAAAAGGTTCTGTGTGCGTCGAGCGAACACAAAGTTTCTTGGGGGAAGAAACTTTGCGAAAGAACGTAAAAGCATTGACCTATTATTTTGCCTCCCATCTCATATTGGCTGCATCCGAAAACTTAAAAATGCTGCCTTCGAAGAACGCATTCCAAGGCATCAAGGCACGTCCCAATCCAATGTTAGCTCAAGATACCTTCATTTGATAAATTTTTGAAGGGTGTGTAGATTTATCTTTTGCTGCCTTTAATATCCCACAATCCTGTGTGTTCCATTTGATGACAGCAGTTGAGCTAGAAAAAGAAAGATGGCGTCTGAAAGTTGCGGTTGCTGGTCAGTTTTTGTGTAAATGTAAGTTTTTGACCAACGTTTTCTGCTTCTGATGTGATTTCTAGTGAGAAACTACTACTGTAGTAATTAAATATTTGTTTATTTCTCACCAAAGCTCACTCTATTTTGCTTTAGATTATTAAACTGTTACGCTGCCTTAGTCTGTCTGAAATCAGTTTCGTGAGGTATCTTAGTGCACAAACGCTGCCTGAAGAGGCATTGCCTATAAGGCAGCGAGGCAACAAGTCAGCTGCCTAAGTTTTCGGATGCACACATTTTTTTTTTCCATCAGCATGTTCCTTGAGGGGACATGTAGAAAACTGACTGTAGAAGAAGACAATTTACACTAATGCCTGTTATAGCGCCCCTAGTGGCAATGCTTCTTGAGTTGCACTATAATTCGCATTCTTACTCGTTTCAAAACACAATGACTGCTGAAACTGAGCTTTCAAGAATTGTCTTAGATGCTTACATCCGGGGAAAAAACAGTGTTATACTGACATTTTTCATTATATTTTCATGTGTGTTCCACAGGGGAAAAAAAAGTCATACAGGTTTGGAATAAATTATGACACATTTTTAATTTGATAAAAAGAAAATTAAGTAATTCAGAATGAATTGGATGGATTTTGAGACTTTTTTTTTTGACACCACAGCCTTCTATAACCTTCTTTTAATCTCATCCAACCAGCAATTCTGAGAAAGTGTTTTGTTTGAACATCATAAAAAGGTTGCCCTTTTGCAATAGCCCATGACACACATTCACCTGTACACACACACGCCCACACCCATACAGTAACCACACAGGCACAGGAATAAACATCAGCACGTATCACTGACTCAGATCAGTGAATGCATATATGCTTAGCGCTCAAGTAAATGGGCGAGTGAGTTTAACAGTGAATGAGAGAGAGAGCCTATAATCAAGCACAGTTAAGCAATGGGAAGGGTCACAGTGTGAGCGGCAGGGGAGAGAGAGAGAGAGAGAGAGAGAGAGAGAGAGAGAGAGAGAGAGAAACATCTCCCTTCTGTGTGTTTATTCTCTTTACAGTGTAAGAAAGGCTGGCAACAGAGAAACAGGCCTGAATGATGAGCTTAAGAGGGATTTTTACAGATGGGATGCGGTCCCTGCAGGAGATGCGAACCCTGTGACTTCCTTTTCCAATGATCCTCTCTGATCTTTGACGTTCCCTGCTCAGAGTACGCTTTTCCACCTGAGGAGTCCGTTTCCAGAGTTTCTCTCCTCTCGCAGACGGACAGAGTAAACTGGAGAAGATGTCAGAGCTGAGCTCCAAAAAACAAGGATTTAAAAAATGCCGGAGTGCCACTTTCAGCATTGATGGCTACAGCTTCACTATTGGTAAGAACAGTTGATCAGGTATGTGTGTGTGGGTAGATGTGTGTGTGTGTGTGTGTTTCGATGGCCAGCACTGATTATTTTCTGTGTGAGCGAGCATGGAGCTGCTACAAGTGCCTTTGGGCTTTTAAAACTGTAAATTATCCCGTTTAGTTTGAGAGAACTCATTTTTTTGGTCCACATCAAACAGATGTCAATCTCAACAGAACATGAGGGTTAACTTTGCATTGTTTATGTTTAAAGGTCCCAGAGATCTCAATGCTGCATATGAATAATAAAAATCAGTCAATCAATAAAATACTAATTATTATATTTATTATAGTTGTTATATTATTATTATGAATAATAATTTATTTCTTAATAATAACAAACAGAAATATAAAAATAAGAATAGTAATGATTATTATTATTATTAATTCATAATAACGGTTATTGTTTTAAATTATTTCTTAATAATAATTTATAAAAATAGTAAAAATATATAAAAAATTTAACAATAATAATAATTATTATTATTAATTATAAACAAGAATCATCATCATTTTAAATGTATTATTAATATTGTTGTTATTTTACATTCATTTAATATAAAATCTGCATAGAAATATAATATTGATGCTTTTTTTTAACCAAAAAGTTACACATTTTCAGAACAATAACTGCTATCCAGTATAGTAATGTTGTGTCTGTTTTGGGTCAGTTTGATCAAAAACACATTGTAGAAAATGCAATAAAAAATACAAATAGACCAGTCAAAACCTTAGCTTGTGAAATCCATGACATTTAATCATGTTTTATTTTTGGGGGTTTCTTAAACCCCAAACATTTTTAAATGGAGAACATTTGAAGCGTTTAAGTAACATTAGGTATCAACCCGATATGTTAGTATTTATGTTTTGAGCTATTAAAAGGGGTCATGGTGTCTCTCAGATATGAGGGTATAGTTACAGTGGTGTTTTTTATGTGAAGGTTTCAGAAAAGGCTTCAGAGATGTCTCAAGAAAACGCCATCTTAACACATGCACAATGGTTTGCTAAATTGGTTGAAGACAGTTTGAGTTTACATGCAAATTCCCCGTCTTCTGTTCTGTCATAGTAACAAGAAAGCAACAAAGTGATTGTGTCTTACAGTCAGTCTCTGGGTGGTTCTGAGTCGCCTGAGTACAATTAGATTACATAAGAAACAACTTTTTTTGGGCACAAAATGATTCACAATGCTCTTTGTTGTTAGAAAAACCTGAATTGGTTTAGTACTGTCAGATGGTGAGGGTTACGATGTCAGGACGTTGATTTTTCTGACAGGGTTAGCAGATTTTGGCACAGAACAAAGAGAGCTTGAACAGCAATATGACATGACAGTTGTGGTGGCAGAACATTGGATGGTGGTAATTATACTCCTAAAAGGTCATGGGCTTATATAACAGACCACAATCAGGAGATGAAGAAATGGGGAAACCACAGCGGTGCACAAATTGAAGGCATCAGGTAAAAAAAAAAGAAAAGAAGTGATCATTTGGAGTCCTTTTGTGACTTCTGTTTGATTGGATGAATTCTCACGGGAACCTGTGTTTATCATTAAAGCAAAGCCCACACAAACAGTCACGCTTTTAAAAGGCACTGGGCCAATGATAAGAGTCTTCTCCAGTGGATCTCCCATGCTGCCTTTGCGATTATCGTCTCCATGGTCACCGGCGGAGGCAGGATGTGATGTCACGACCTAGTGATTCTTGCCTCTGCCTGACAAACAACTCTAACACATCCCGTCCCTATAGAGCTGTGTGTGTGTCTGTGTCTGTGTGTGTGTGTGTGTGTGTGTGTGTGTGTGTGTGTGTGTGTGTGTGTGTGTGTGTGTGTGTGTGTGTGTGTGTGTGTGTGTGTGTGTGTGTGTGTGTGTGTGTGTGTGTGTGTGTGTGTCTGTGTGTGCTTGGGCAGGATGGCCAATGGGGCCTCATTAAAGCACCTGTGGAGGAGTCAATAAGGCTCCTGAGTCAGGTGTGGAGCCCTTAAGGCGACCCCAAATCTGTATGTTAATGATGTTAATAATTATTATTATACTAATATATATATATATATATATATATATATATATATATATATATATATATATATATATATATATATATATATTTATATAAAATATTATATTATATTTGTATAATAATATTAATAATAACAACAACAATTATAATTATTATTATTTCTTTTATAATTATTATATATTATTTAGTAATATGTATGTATATATATATATATATATATATATATATATATATATATAGGCCTATGTATATATATATATATATATATATATATATATATATAAAATGATACAAGTAATAATAGAATAATTATTATTTACAATTACATATAATATATAAATAATAAATAAATGTTTTAATTTATATTAACAATAAAAATAAAGAACAATAATAATAAGAACTATATATATATATATACACACACATATGAAGACTCGTAAATATGGAGATCCAAGGCATTAAATGGAAAAAGGGGTCTTTGTTGGTTACCTGTCAGGGGAGGTGTGGGTGATGGCGTGCGCCCCTCGCTGGAGGCCTTTTACTCGTCAGCACATTAGAGGAGTCGTGTGAGCTGCCCAGGGGGAGTCATTATCTCTAATGAAGAGTCCTTCCTCTTCTCCTGAGTACTGACTCGTTGGACACTCAGCAGCCTGACAAACTCACTGCGCTAAAGGCTTCTCTCTGATTTCCCTCTCATTACCTCTGTGCCCCCCACGGACCGGCAGTCCCCACTTAACAACCTCACGACTCCCTCTCTCTGTCTTACTCACTCTTTCAGCCCTTTTATTCACCTGTGTGATTGATTCCTAGTGTTTCATGATTTTTCTGTCTTTCATTTAGTTAAATTGCTATTTTTGTTTAACCTTTTAGAAATCCCCCATAGAACCAAGGCTGTTATCGTTACTGTTTAAACATGTTTGTAAATTCAGTAAATTTTATCTGAAATAAAATGAAATATCAATGTCAATTGAAAAACGTAAACTAAATGAAAATGAGAAATATTGCATTGGCAACAAATTGAAATAACCAGTTGAAGAAGCAATTATTTCACACTTATGATGTTGGCTATTCATTGGAATGATCTATTTCAAATAATATTTATTTTATTTTATATAGCCTGATTTATATAAGTAATCTTACACTGCATGTATTTCAAATACATTTGTAAAGGGATTGAACTATAGCCTATTTTCTTATGGTACTGTACCTACCAACAGAAAAGTTTTAACTAAATTAAGATACTTTTTTATGCATGTCATTGTAAAACATTATATGATCAATTAGTTATGACAACATAATGTTTTTACATTGCTTTAACTCATCAAAATAAGTAAAGCAATTTTCATCTTTTTTAAGTTATAGCCTACAAGATTCAATTTATTTATAAGTCAGTTTAATGTAGGCCTAATTTAAGTTGAAATTACTTTTACAGTCTATGTTTATTTTATTTGTATTTTTAATGTGTATTTATCGCCTTGCTTTTTAATCTTGCGGTTCTTCTTAATCTGAGTGATTCACAAAAGCTTCGCGAATCGGTTTCAATGAATCAATAAAAACAACGATTCGCTAACGTTAATATGAATCAGACGCCACAATTCCGCAGGTTGAGTCTCGTAGCTGCTAATTTGAAATGTTTCTGGATGCCTGTAACCTTTTGATGAGTTATTAGTTTTTCAAAACCTCTTGTGGATTCAGTAAACGGTGCTTCCTGGTAATAATGTAATGAGTTCAGTGCAGTGTGGTTATGTGAACTGCGAGAGGAGCTGTCCGTTCAGTTTTTACAGCAGCACTTCCTCTGTGTAAACAGCACAGCTGCGTGTTGTCTTTGACCTCATGTGGTTTCTTTTACTCATCCATCCTGAGGCAGTTTTATTGCTCAGAATCATGGAAGCCTCGAAAGATTTTAACAAGGAACTTTTTCCCAGCAGAAGTTCTTTAAGTAAACATATAAAAACCACATGTCTAATGTCCCCTCAGCAGCCGATAGCGTTTAAACCAGAGCAGGATTTGTGTCTGCATTTATTGAGAATGTAGGAGGACTGTGGTATTTTCAATGTCAATCACATTTATCTGTGACCTTGAATTCTTCTTGACTATAAATCACAATTTCTTGCCTAAAAACAGCATAAAACTTTTCTCTCTCTTCTGTTCTGTCCAGAGGAAAGTCGTTTCATGTAAGTATCAACTGTTTTCAGATGTTTATTACAAAATAAGAGATGAAGTGACAATTGTTATACAGGTATAAATTTAATGTGGTTGGCATAGCAAGGTAATTTGTGCGTTAATGAGACATTTTGTGTCTATATTTTACTACATTAGCCTATATCTCAGGAGAAACTGTTGAGAAGCAGCAGACTACAACATTTAAGTTAGCTATGTTTTGGAGAAATCTCATTTCTCTTTTCCCTCTTTTGACTCATTCTCGTCTACCTCTCTCACTATGGGACAAATGCCAAATTCCTAAAATATTCCACTTTTGTATTGAGTAAATTAAAACATACTACTATATCATTATCAAATGACCATATCTTTAGCCATGAATGATTTATGCTTTGTTTATAGGTATGTTGTAATATATCAGGTAAACAACATAAACAACCAACAACATTACTTTTCTGTTTCATCTGAAAATCAGTTTCTGTAGGCTACTTTGCGATTGTTTCCGGGAACTCTGTTAGTATGGTTGTGGCAAACTTGAAATTTGTGGTGAGGAAAAGCGATTTCTGATGAGTCATCATGATTGTTGAAGAAAGGTCTACATCACTCATCTGTCTGTGTTTTGTTCTTTCTCTCCACAGTGGCGAATGAAGCGGGAGAGAGCAGCTCAAGACCTCTGGCACGCTTCGCACGTGAGTATATGCAATCAGACATGTGATTGAAAGTTGTTGACTTCACTTTTACTTTAGAATTTTTTCCTGCACAGCGAGGAAACGGGTATCAGTGTGACACATTAAAGTTCACAGTCTTCACAATCCCACAGGTCTGTGATCATAACAGCAATGAGAGGTGTTAGAAATCATTCTTGTTGTCTGTGTGCCATCTGAAGGCTAGGCTAGGCACTGAAAGTATGCATACTGCATCCTGCCATGTTTGTTCTTGGACACTCAGTTTCGGAAATATTTATTTGACCTGATCACCTGAGCATATTATCTGTGTCTGTCTGTATATCTTTTTCATATATTTATATTGTCTACCTGTCTGTCTGTCTAACTATCTGTTTGTGTATATATAATAATATTAAGTGTCTATCCATCCACCCATAAATCCATCCATCCATCTACAAACCCATCCATCCATCCATCCATAAATCCATCCATCCATTCATCTACAAACCCATCCATCCGTCTGTCCATATATCCGTCCATCTGTCTTGACAAACTTTATCTTTCTTGTTAAAAATGAATTGAGTTAAAAATAAATTCTGGTGCACAACCCTGCAGTCAATGAATAAATATATATTTTTTGCCCTCTTAATGGTGCAGTTACAGAATCTACCAGCAGGGACTGTCTACCCTAACTAACCAGCCAAACCTTTACCTCTCGACTACATGTTGGCAGAACAGAAAAATGACACAAAAATCTCTTTATCTCTCTGTCTACTTTTCGCTCTGCCCCGGTCTTGCATTCTGTCGTCTACACCCCTCTGAGCTTTTGATCTCTGATTGTTGCATAAGGTTCCAAGTCACAGAATGCTTTGTGGAACGCCATCACAGCAGGCATCGGGATCAAGGACAAGGACAAGCGGGGTATCCTGATTGACCCGCGGAGTCCAGAGGAGATTCTAGCTGATGACCTGCCCTCTGTCGACAGTCCCGATGCCATGGAGAAGACCGCCATAAGGTTTGGAGGGAATCACACACCTCACTAACACCTCTGAGTGAATCAATCAATCGATGTGTGCTGATATCTGCTTTAGATCAATCAGTCCGATCCACTTCCTTTACCAGCTCTAAAAGCACTGTAGGGTCAAACTGGTGAATGGACATGCTCAGATAGCAGGAATTATGCAGTGATTATGTCGCATAAAGTGCTTTGTGCGTGTGTTTTCTGCTTATAAGCACAGCTGGCAGGCCTATATAGGATTATTGGTTTGTTTAGGAGCTATGGTGTCAAACCATCACTTCTGTTTCAGATCACAGCAGGCATTCCAGTAGTAAAAGACTACACTCTTAAAAATGAAGGTTCCAGCTGTAACCAAAAGGTTTTTAGATCACCATGCTATAATGAAGGATTTTTCAGCATTAAAGTGATGATCAATTTTTTAACGACAAAAGAAAATCTTACTGACTGTGTTTAAAAAGCATTCTAGAAATGTATTATTCTGAAATGTAGAAAAATTCTGATGTGTCCCGATGTATCTGATGTGGTGTGTCCAAAATTTTGAAAAAAGTACTTCTTGACCATACTTTTTATTTTATTTTAAAAATCTGAATTACATACTTAGATTTTTACATTTGTTCGTAAGGATGATGTACAATTTTATTCATTTTTTTCAATGCTGTAAACCCCAGTTTCACAGCAATTCAGTTAACCATCCTAATCCATTCCAATCCTAGTGTATCCCGAACGGATTTCACATAGACGTCAGACGCATAAATCCTGTCATTGTGGCCTTCTGAAAGTGAATGACAGGAAAATAAATGATGAAACCGAGTGATATGTGGACTCAGCTGTCTGCTGGTGCGACCGGCTGTGTTAAACAGGGAGTCTCCAGTGGACTGTGATGTTCTGTAGCGAGCAGCTCCTCATTAATCACCCCGTGAGAGGAAGGCAGGGGAGAACCGTATGGCATTAGTCCTGACGTCAGCACCAGGCATCGGCTGCTATAAATATCCACTGTAAAACTGTGCTCCAGTGAATCCTTAATGTTCTATTAGTGTGTTATTGTGCACTTGGGGTGCTTGGGAAGGCACATTTGGCAGGTAGGGTGATGGGTTGCAGGTGAGAGAGTCTCCCCTTCCAGCTGAGAAGTAACCAGTCTGAACATGGCATGATGGGATAGCACAATGTGCCATGCCAAAGCCCACCTCCTTGTCATCAGATGTCACATAGAGAGAATTTAACCCTTAACCAGAGAGATGCATACAATGGATGAACATATAGAATGACCAAAATGAACAATTAAAAAGTAGCTCACCCAAACATATCTGTTCATAGTGGCCACAATTGTCACAAAAACTAATTCACTTGATAATCTTGTCTTTTAGAGAATCATATCAGCCTGATTCAAGCACACATATTTAAAGTTTTAAAAGAACTGGTCCAAAGAAATAAGTAGTCTAGTCAATCATTTTATCCCATAAAATTCATCTTTGATCACTAAAATGACATATTTAAACGTTGTTTCCTTGAAAAAAGTTCTTCATGCCTTAAAATAGCTTGAATGTACTGTAACTCTACACCCTTGCCTCATTTAGTATACGTGGTTTTATGAATATGCAAATGAGCCCTGCCTCCACTCACTCACACCAGCTCAGAGATCCACTCGTTGACGATCACACGTTGACCTGATTGGTTACAAGATAGTTTGTGACGTGAGAAACACCAGCGATTTCACACCGCAGTTTTTGAGAAGGTTCTTTGGGTCACAGCAGTTTTAAGGAGAAAATACTCAGCAATGGTGTTGACTTATGAATTTGTACATGGTTCTTCTTAAAGCATATTAAAAACACCACATAGACATATAAACAACATTGAAAGCTTGATTTTCACCACAGGGGGACTTTAACAGGCTCATGCACTATATACAAAGTCCTCTGAAGAAATAGAAATATTTTTTTTTTTTAAATGTTGTCCTTTAAACTTTTGAGGCATTTCTTTGAACTAAACTAGTTGATTAAGTAAACAAATTAGATTGATTCGGTTTTCAAGTTAAACTCAGTCCATAGTCTCGATTCAATGGTTTTTGAGTTAGTATTGATAACCTGGAATATAGTGCACGAGTTGTACTGACTACTTTTAAGGCCCCAAAATTCTTGAAATCGAAGAATGACCTGGTGTGATGTCATTTCAAATAGTGCACAGCTAAAATGCTATTTCAAACTTCTTTTTACCCGTAAACAAAGAATGAAAAAGAACTTTGCTGTGACTATATCTGTGCCTTTATGGTGCTATCTTTGGATATGTGTTGAGGAAGTGTGTGAACTTAATTAAAAGGACAAGGAGAGCATGTGCACCAATGGAGCGCCTTTTGAGTGAGTGATTAGACAAGACCAGTCTGATCTTAGATCAAACTGTATCAAACTGCCCCACAGGATAAGACATTAAGATTGGCAGGGCTGTTCTTCCATTAGTCTTATCTGAAAATTGCATGACTAAAGAGTTGAACTGATTCAGCGTGACCCTCACAGATTGGAGTGTCAGCCGCATTTATTATTCTAATTTACTAAGAGGTGACTTTTACTCTATGACAGACACATTCACCTTTACACGACCTGTCGAGAAATGTTGAACAGCCTGGAAAATTTCTCCATGGCTATAAATTGGTTCTTGATTCTAGTTCTTTTTGGAGCTATGACATTTATATGTCATATGGTGAAAGCTCAGATCTCTTGAGCTCTGATTTTTTTTTATTATTATTCTGATTGTTTTTCATTTTCAGATGCCTGTTTTTGACTTTTCCGTAGAAAATCCTTGTGAAATTCATTCCCTTTGTCTACGATTTTGTGAATGGGTGCTGTGTGGTTGCTCAGGTGTTCTGAGTTTTTAGCAGGTTACTAGGGCGGTCTCAGTAGTTGCTAGATGATTGCTGGCTAAAGTCAAAAGAGCCCAGGTTCATCTGATTGAAAGATTTATTGCTTATCAAAATAATGGTTTATTGCAACTCTTTCTTGACTATCTGTCTATTTTCTCCTGCATGGAAAACAGACTGCAGTCATGCACCTATGTATTTTTCCTTTCTAATGATGTTGTTAGGAGAGGATTCATTTCTCGCTCCATTCTCTCTCTCTTTCTCTTTCTCTTTCTCCCTCTTTCCTCTGGAGCAAATTCATGTGTAACACAGCAGGCTGAGGTTCATCTCCTCTGAATGAACTCATTACGTCTGAGGTGAAAGACACAGCAGGATTTTTTTCAGTAGAGTGTCTGTTTCTCCTTACATCAGCTTTCTCTTATGGTTCTCTTGACTTATGGATGATTTGACCTTTGCACGCCTCGGATCTTTAGCCAGGGCTCGGGGGAGCGTACATAGGTGGACGTCCCATTCTCATCTGGTTCAAACGGTCTGTGCGCCTCGAGTTTTCTTTCGATTATCGTTGCTCTTTTAGCCAAGCTTTCAGCCGTCTCTCTGATAGGTCTGTAGCTGGCAGAGCTCATTTTAGTGGAGAAACCTAATTTTCCAGTTGAGTGCAGCTCCGTTGAGTAGAATGAACTGAGTGAATGAAAGCGAGATTGAGGGAGATCTTACAGGAATGCTGGGAAACAGGACGGCTGGCGAACAGCATTCACTTGAGCTGGACAGGCTGTGTCCTAACACTTTAGTCCAGCTGTGATTGGAGTTAAAGCTCAAATATAAACTATTTAAATGTAGCATTAAAGGTAAAGTTAATGCAGAAATTTCTTTCTACATTTAATTTTTAATTTTCTTTTTTGGGTGAATTATCCTTTTAACCCTATAAAGCCAATTGTATCATATTTGATACACAAATTTGTAAGGCATGATCATTTCAACATGATCTGCAATCTACTACATGGCTTCTGTCATCTGATTGATACTATATACACTTTTAGAAAGTAAAAGGCCTTTTAGTATAATTACAGAGTTTTTTTCTGTGAAATCTTTACAGATTTTTATGAAGTAAATATAACAATAACTTTTATATTGTTAGTAATATTTCGAGATGAATATTGAAGCAGCCTAGATTTCCTTAATTAAAAAAATCTACAGAGCTTCATAAAATCAAAAATCAAATAAAGATCATAAAACTAAGCATTTAAATATCATCTTACTAAGACATTATTGGGCGATAAATGACAACTGATACATGTGCATTAAATGCATTTTATGTTATTCTGTTCTTTTTCTGAACTCATTGATTTACATTACAAGCTATCAGAATTACACATGGGGTAAATATATGTCAACATTTTTGTTTAGTTTTGGCCTCTGAATAAAATTGAGGCCTTTTTTCCCTCCTCGAGTAGAGCTTCATATTCTCCTATATCATACTAAATGAAACATCAAAGCCTGATGTATCAAATATGATACTCAACAAAACACACATCAAACTTTTTAATATATTTTGTCTAAAGGTTCAATAAACAAAAAGTTTGATTTTTCTGACTTTTATTTCATATTTCAGGTTAACATGTAAATATTTGTATCTATTCAAATGCAGCTATTTGCAGATTGCTTATCAATTAAAATTCAGAGTATTGATGGGCAGTGCATGTAGGGTTATTAATCACCTGAAAAAGATATCTCCAACCTTTCTTTTCAAAGCTTTGTTTATCCTGTCATTCTTCCACAAAGGAGGCCCTGGAGAGTATTTGTTTTCTCTGACCTACAAATCTCAAAGAGAAGAGGCTGTCATGTTTAGGGGGCTTGTTACTCAATATGAGTGTTTCCTCCGCAACCCCCCACAATAAGTCACCTGACCTGCCCGGTGCAGACCCTACTGTGAGCTGACGGGATTAAAAACTCAATAATTCATGCACTGGCTGGATGTTAATTAGCTTGTCCGGTTGAGCTTTGTATTTGTGTCCTTTGGCTTTCTGGTGCCCTTGAATTTAAGGTAGTGGATATCACTAGTCAAGTTGTTATATGTGTATATGCAATGACACAGAAGTTTAAGAACGTAATGACTGCAGGGTCTTTTTGGGTCATTTTCTGTCAACTCTAGGGTTGTCAAAATTACCGCAGAATCCGTTTTTTTTCCTGCCATCTTTTGGCTCAGGTTTTAAAGTGACAGCTGCCTAATAAACCTGCTGCAGTCTGTCTCATTGATGTAAATCAAAGAACAAAAGCCAAAGAGAAATCACTCACTGCTCGTCACTGATTAACTTTTGAAGGATAAAAGAAGAGTTAATCTATATTTAATTGATAGTTTATGCATATACAGTTTATAGTTTGTGTTTACAATTTACAATTTAAGATTGGTTTAAGTTTACTTCAATTAAAAGTTGTTATATTTTTCAAAGCCAAATACAATTTAAAAATAATGGCTTTCAATACTGTAATGTTGAATGGCTATTATTAATGGCTAAGATTAAGGGGAAATACCTATTTAATAGACTGCAATTAATTAGTTTATTTTTTTATCAATTGACAGCACTAATATATATATACAGTATATATGTGTGTGTTTGTGTGTATATAATATATATGTATATCTTTCTACAAGAACATTTAATTCAAAATTCAAAAATAAATACTTGCATATAAATAAACATAATGTTTTTTGCTATTAATTGCATAAAAATGTACACTTTATATAATGTATTTTTAATGTATACATTCTTTTAATTCTTTTAATTATAGGCCTACATGTATATATATTATAAAGTGTATATTTTTATATAATATGCAATATATGTCATGAATATTCCAAGGTGTATACAGTACAAAAATTCACTACTTGGTTTTAGTCACAGAACCATTTCAATTATTTTTTAATGAACTGGGAATATTCCGGTAGGTCATCAATCTACACAGGCAGACCAATGACTGCATGATTAGATATGCCAGCAATGTTAATTAATAATGCAGATATATTCATTTCTTTTTCTCTCTCCCTCCCTCTCCCTTCATTCTTATTTATACCATTATGTTCTTGCTAAATTAATTGAGTGAATGGAATGATGAAACCGATAAAATTTCAATTACAGAATTCTTAACACGTTAAGCAATAAGTGCCATTGATTTTGTTACAGGTCAGACTTATCTCTCCGATGATTTCTTTCCTGTAGTTCGCCCACTCCAGCTTGTTGAAGAACACACTGCATTCTGTTTATCTCCCCTTAGAGGTTTTCATTTTCGTTGTCTGTTAAATATTAATGTCTGGTTCTGTTGCTGTTTGCTTTCCACCTGCATATTTGTTTTGGGAAGGTCAGATTTGAATAATTCTGTGCAGTCATGCTTTGTGCGTGTTTTGCCCAACACTGATTTAAAAAAGCGCAAACTCCATCTCACAACATCCAACTGTTAAACCACCCTTAACATTACATACTTTAGGGAAGTGTAGTTTCCCTCCTAAACCTTA
The DNA here is from genome assembly GCA_026230005.1 of Gila orcuttii. NCBI lineage: Eukaryota > Metazoa > Chordata > Actinopteri > Cypriniformes > Leuciscidae > Gila > Gila orcuttii. Next base: position 7,928,483 of record JAPDVR010000023.1, on the reverse strand, counting down.
GGGGATAGTTCACTTAAAAAGTAACATTCTGTTATTATTTACTCACCATCATGTTGTTCTAAAACTGTATGCCATTATTTGTGAATTTTTGAAGCTCAACTACAGTTCATCGTGACGAGGAGCTTTCAAACATCAAAAACCTTGAAAGTAGCAGATGTGACTTGCACTTAGTTGTTTCCAAAGTTATACCGTATTTTTTTGAGGAACAGATGAACGTTTAAGTCATTATTATCTGATCATTTTGGATGGACAATTTGTTTTATTAATGGCAGAACATTCGTTTTTGAGTTAAACATTCTCATAAAAAGTGCTGAGAGAGTTTTTGCTGAGCCAGATATCCACACAGGAAAGAACATGGCGAGTTTAAGCTTTTATGATGAACAGTTTTAATATAATTCAGCATTACAGCTTGGTTCATTGCTCCGTCTAGAACATTGAGCACAAGTTTCACAGTGTGATTTCATTTTTAATGCTTACATCTGCCATTATCTGGTTCTTTTCCTCATTTTCATGGGCAAAGTATAAAGTAGGCTAACTTAGGAAGTGTAAAGTATTTTTACTTGAGCAGAGTATTTTAATGAATGTGCACTGATGTTTGTGGAAGAATCTTGTAGTATGGCTACATCCATCCATCCATCCATCCATCCATCCCTTAGACTCACCTGTTATTATTACTGTGTTGAATATCCTTTGTCAGCATCATCATGAATGCAAACTGAAGAACTAAGAGGATCGTACAGACGTGTCACATTTAACCTATACTCAAGTTCCCTCTTGACATGCTTTACAAATAGCAAGTCAAGTCTTAACACACAGCATCTGTTTAGATAATTACCGTAATTGTAAATACCGTAAGATTTAATATGGTACATGTGTATTTAATTAATGTGCACATAGACAAAAAGTGTTTCTTAAAGGGGTCATGACATGAGAAACCAAATTTGCCTTGATCTTTCGGTATATAAGAGGTCTTTGTACCATTAAAACTTGCTGCAAGTTTCATAGTTTAAGACGACGTCCTCCCCATTATAAACGAACAATTTATTTAATCAAGCTCTAAATACAGCTCGTTGTGGATCCACGGTATGAAGTGACGTCGTTTGCATATGACCGCCTCAAGCGCAAGATGACTACGCCTCATTTCGCATCATCGCATCGTTGGCGCGCCCACAGGTGTTCAGTCGGCGTGCAGCGAGTGGAGATCGCGCCGTCACGCAAATGTGCTGTTCCTGGCTGTGGACAAACTACATGTTTGAATACGCTGCCAAAAGATCCAGACGTCAGGGAATAATGGATGCAGTTTATTTTTTGCGAACACCTCAGTCACAGCAGTGTTAATTTAAGCGTGTGTTCTCTACATTTCAAGCATGACTGTTTTGAGAACAATTCGCAGTATGATGCTGGCTTTGCTAGAAAATTTAAAGAAAATCAGGCCGTGCCGACTATTCTGGGCCCAACAACGACACCGCAAACTGTAGGCCCTAAGTAATGTATTTCATCTTAAAACTACTTTTTATGCATAAGCACTGACTTTAGCCAATCATAACAGTGGACGTTAACACTGAACTCTTAAAGGGGAAACAACCCCAAAACAGACTGTTTGAATCAGAGGATGAGAAACAGTCTGGGAAAAGGTCATAAATCACTACATTTTAAAAGTTTTTTGTCCAAAAAAAGGTCTCGGTTACGTATGTAACCCTCGTTCCCTGAGTAGGGAACGGAGACGTTACGTCGGATGACGACGAAATGGGGTTTCGCTTAGAAAGCCTATCAACTTCGAGTATTACAAAACGAGCCAATGGCAAAGAAATGCCATGGGTCTGCGGAATTTGCATGACGTAACTCCGCCCCACCTCGTGGGTATAAAAGGAGGAAGTCTGCAACAGCAGTTTATGTTTCTTCGCTGAGGAGCCAAGACTGAGCTCAGGCGATCCCCGCGGTACAGCGGAAAGTGGCAGGAAGACGTAACGTCTCCGTTCCCTACTCAGGGAACGAGGGTTACATACGTAACCGAGACGTTCCCTTTCGTTGTCACTCCGAGTTACGTCGGATGACGACGAAATGGCGTTACCAGTCTAATCACGCCACCTTCTCAGCTGTCTTCCAGTGCCCTGCGTAAATCTGAGCCCTGTCGTGAGACTAGCACGGACGAAGGACTCCTATTTAGCACAGGAATACCAAGGTACACTGGGGAGCATATCCCACATTTAGAGGAAATATGCAATTATTGCCAACCTAGAGGGGGTACTTAGAAAATACACATATGACCCGAAGGATGCATATGGAGAACACTGGGGTGTCCAGCCGCAGGTGGAATATTTCAACCCCAGGGGTGGCAAGGTGGCTTGCCAAGGGAAAGACACATGCTCGAGAGAGGCTTACAGTGGAAATACACATGTGGGGGTCGCTCAGGGAGGGACCATGCACACGGGAGGCACCTAGCCGGCGCGCAGGCAATAGACACTGGCGGCGACGTCAGAAGTGCTGGAGGAACTCATGGCTTTCGGAGAAGCTCACCTGAGGGGAAAATCGCACGTATCCAGTCCGTGGAGTGGAATGGCGAGCAAGCGAAGACACCTGAGCGGGTCCAGTACTAGCTAGTTGAAGCGAGTACATGAGAGGACACAGGCTCCACTCGGAGATTGTAAAATCTAGCGAATGTGTTCGGTGTCGCCCAGCCTGCAGCTCTGCAGATGTCTGTTAGCGAGGCGCCATGCGCTAGAGCCCAAGAGGACGCCACACTCCGGGTGGAGTGGGCGGTCACACCAAGGGGGCACGGTCGACCTAGCTGCTGGTAAGCCAAAGCAATGGCGTCCACTATCCAGTGAGACAACCTTTGCTTGGAGAGAGCCTTTCCCTTCAGCTTTCCACCATAACAGACAAAGAGCTGGTCTGAGGTCCTGAAACACTGGGTTCTGTCCACATAGGTGCGGAGAGCACGTACTGGACAAAGCAGTGCCAAGGCTGGGTCTGCCTCCTCCAGGGGCAGCGCTTGCAGGTTCACCACCTGGTCCCTGAAGGGAGTGGTAGGAACCTTGGGCACATATCCAGGCCGGGGTCTCAGGATCACGTGAGAGTAAGCTGGCCCGAATTCCAGGCACGCTTCGTCAACGGAGAATGCGTGCAGGTCCCCTACCCTCTTGATGGAGGCCAGTGCAACCAGGAGCGCTGTCTTCATTGACAGGAACTTAAGCTCCACTGACTGCAAAGGCTCAAAGGGAGCACTCCGCAGGGCAGTTAGCACCACTGCGAGATCCCAAGAGGGAACGAGAGGAGGGCGAGGAGGATTCAGTCTCCTCGCTCCTCTCAGGAACCTGACGATCAGGTCGTGCTTCCCCAAAGACTTGCCTTCAACAAGGTCATGCTGTGCGGCAATGGCGGCGACATAGACCTTTAGGGTGGAGGGAGACAGCCTTCGCTCCAACCCATCTTGTAGGAAGGAAAGCACGACACTAATCGAACATCTCCGGGGGTCTTCTCGGTGAGAAGAGCACCAGCTGACGAAGAGGTTCCACTTCAACGCATAGAGATGTCTCGTGGACGAAGCTCTAGCGGAAGTGATGGTAGCCACCACCGGTGGTGGTAGGGTACTCAAACCTGCCTCGTCCCGTCCAGGAGCCACACGTGGAGGTTCCAAAGATCGGGACGAGGGTGCCATAGGGTGCCCCGTCCCTGAGAAAGTAGGTCCTTCCTCAGAGGGATCGGCCAGGGAGGTGCTGTCGCGAGGAGAACCAGTTCGGAGAACCAGGTCCTGGTGGGCCAGTACGGCGCAACCAGCATGACCTGCTCCTCGTCCTCCCTGACCTTGCGCAAGGTCCGCACAAGAAGGCTCACTGGGGGAAACGCATACTTGCGGCCCTGCGGCCAGCTGTGCGCCAGAGCATCCGTGCCGAGCGTGCCCTCGGTCAGGGAATAATACTGGGCGCAATGGGTCGAGTCGTGGGAGGCAAACAGATCTATCTGTGCGTCCCCGAACTGGTCCCAAATCAGCTGAACCGACCGGGGATGGAGCCGCCATTCCCCCGGGAGGAGGTGAAACCGTGAGAGCTCGTCGGCTACACAGTTCAGAGCTCCGGGGATATAGATGGCACGAAGCGACCTCAGATACTTCTGACTCCATAAGAGGAGGTGGCGGGCGAGTTGTGACATACGGCGGGAGCGTAGACCACCTTGACGGTTGATGTACGCTACAGTGGCGGTATTGTCTGATCGGACTAGTACGTGTTGGCCCTTGAGCACGGCCCGGAAGCGGCGCAGAGCAAGACGTACAGCCAGCAACTCGAGGCAATTGATGTGCCATAGGCGGTGGGGTCCTGTCCAGGAGCCCGCGGCAGCACGTCCATTGCACATGGCGCCCCAGCCCGTGGAAGAGGCATCTGTCGATACAACAACATGCCGCGAAGCTCGTTCCAGGGGCACTCCGGCCCGTAGAAAGCTGAGGTCCGCCCACGGGGTGAAGGTCTGACGGCAGGTCGGAGTAACTGGTACTCGGAGGGTGTCGTGTTGCCATGCCCACCTCGGGACTCGGTCGCGAAGCCAAAGCTGAAGCGGTCTCATATGAAGCAATCCGAGCAGCGTTGCCGCGGCTGCAGATGCCATATGCCCCAGGAGCCTCTGAAAAAGTTTCAGTGGAACCGCACTCTTGCCCTCGAACTGTCTCAGGCAAGTCAGCAGTGACTGCGCGCGCTCGCTCTTAAGCTGCGCGGACATGGCGACCGAGTCGATTTCCATACCGAGAAAAGAGATCCTCTGCACGGGGCAAAGTTTGCTCTTCTCCCAGTTGACCCGAAGGCCCAGACGGGCTAGGTGCCGGAGCACTAGGTCCCTGTGTTCGCAAACCTGATCCCGAGAGTGAGCTAGAATCAGCCAGTCGTCGAGATAGTTCAGGATGCGAACCCCGTGTTCCCGAAGAGGAACAAGGGCTGCCTCGACGACCTTCGTGAAGACGCGAGGAGACAGGGCTAACCCGAATGGGAGAACCGCGTACTGATATGCCTGCCCCTCGAAAGCAAACCGTAGAAACGGCCTGTGTCGAGGGAGAATGGAGACATGAAAGTAGGCGTCCTTCAGGTCGATCGCTGCAAACCAATCCTGGGGCCGTACACATTCGAAAATGCGCTTGGCAGTGAGCATCTTGAACGGCAGCCTGTGAAGGGAGCGGTTCAGCACGCGCAGGTCCAGGATTGGCCTTAACCCACCGGATTTCTTTGGGACAATGAAGTACGGGCTGTAGAAGCCGGACCTCATTTCGGCTGGAGGGACAGTCTCGATCGCACCCTTCGCCAGCAGGGTAGCAACCTCCGCTCTCATGATGGGGGCATTGCCACCGACCATAGTGGAGCGAACTCCCCTGAATCGGGGAGGAGACCGCGCGAACTGAATCGCATAGCCGAGCCTGATCGTTCGGGCGACCCAGCGGGACAGGTGGGGAAGCTCTAACCAGGCTCCCAAGAACTGTACCAGCGGGGTCATGCGAACCACAGACTTCCCGTCGGTGGGGCAGCGAGGCGGAATGACTGTCCCGGACGTGGACGGCATAGCGGCCCAGTGTCGGGGCATAGTCATTGACCGCGTCCTGACAGAGGAGACCAGGGAAGGACGAACGTTCCACGGGGGTCTGCTCTGCCAGGGGGCTGGCGACAGAGGGGGATGAGAGCTGCACGGTCCGGGGACGGCGCGTGCTGTCATCCGGCTCTGGGACAGAGGGGGACGAGGGGTGCACGGCTCGGAGGCGGCGCACCGTGTCGTCCGAGAACTCTGTGTGCTCAGGGATGAACATGTCACTTCTTTCTTTAACCACATTAGGGTGCTGCCCACCCGTGGGTGAGCAGCGGGGGGTGGAGAACAAAAGATTCTCCCCCGGCCCTCCACCGGGGGAAGGAGTGGTCCTGCTACCATCTCCTGAGAAGTGAGAGTCATCCCTGAGCAGCCCGTCTCAGGAGCGCCGCTTAGCCCGGCGTTTAGCGGGGGGCGGGGCAGGAGAGGGCTGGGGCGCCTTCTTACGGCTTCCTCCGCGACCGGGCCCGGGTGGAGGCTGCTGCTTGGGCCGGGCGGGAGGGGTGGGAACCGCAGGAGGGCGCCCTCGGCGGCGAACAGGCTGAGGATTCTGCCCGGTCGGCTGGGTGGAGGCAGCAGCGGGCCGTCGGGGCAGAATGTGCTTAATCGCCTCAGTCTGTTTCTGAGCAGTCGAGAACTGTTGGGCGAAATCCTCGACTGCACCGCCGAAAAGGCCGGCCTGTGATATGGGGGTGTCGAGCAGACGGGACCGCTCGGCATCCCGCATATCAGCGAGGTTCAGCCAGAGGTGTCTCTCCTGGACCACGGCTGTGGACATCACCAAACCCAGGGAGCGTGCGGTCACCTTCGTCGCCCGGAGAGCGAGGTCGGTGGCGGCACGCAGCTCATTGAAGAGCCCTGGGTCCGTCCTCCCCTCGTGCATGTCCTTGAGCATCTGGGCCTGGTAGACCTGCAGAATGGCCATGGCATGCAAAGAGGTGGCTGCCTGTCCCGCCGCTCTGTAGGACTTCGCCACTAATGTAGACGAGTACCTACAGGCCTTGGATGGGTGCTTAGGCTCACCACGAGAAGAAGCGCTCTGAGGACACAGCTGCATCGCAACAGAGCGTTCAACCGGGGGGAGCCCAGTGTACCCACGGGCAGCCGCCTCATCGAGGGGAGGAAAGGCGGATGAAACCAACGAGCGGTCACGGGAAGACATGGGAGTCTTCCAGGACTTCGAGATTTCATCATGCACATCCGGGAAGAAAGGTATTGGGGTTCGCGGCCTTACCCAAGTACCAATCATCCAACCGCGAGCGCTCAGGACAGGGTGGAGGGGACCACTCTAGTCCGATGCTCGCGGCGGCCCGGGCAAGCATGGCCGTCATCTCCGGATCAGACTCGGACGCAACCGTATGCACACCGGAAGGTGGCAGCTGTGCCGAGTCTTCACTTCCAAAAGAATCAGACCCACCTTGTGATGCTGCGATGGACATGGCGTCCTCCTCTGGAGCGCCAAAGGAAATCCGCGGGGCATCAGGAGATGGACCCGCGGAAATCCCCTGAACACTCGCGGGTTGCAACACTGGAGAGGGTGCGGCTGGGCATGGACGTATAGTCGGCGCTTTGTTCCAAACCGTCACCCTCAGATCACCCTGGCCACCAGCCGAAGTAGGGCCTCTCGAGGAGACACTAGATCGGGGTGTGGATGAGGGGACCCTCACTCTTGCGAGATCATGGAGCCTCGATCGTAGTGTTGCGATGGTCATGTTCCCGCAGTGAGAACATGACTCATCCACGAGCGCTGCTCTAGCGTGATCAAAGCCCAAACACACTATGCAGCGCTCGTGCCCATCAGAGTCGGCAACCAGTCTACCGCAACCAGAAGTGCACGGGCGGTGCATCTTTAAAAAGACGTGCCCGTGCAAGCTCTTTTTGTGAGAGAAAAGAAACTCTGAGAGTGTTGAAGCGCCCGGGGAGAAACACACTCGCTGGCAAACCACAGCACAGATAAGCAGGAAGTGCGCACTCGCCGGGAGATCGCTGTCACACCAACACCAGAGAATCTCGCTCGTCTGTAAAAGCTGACAGTTAAGAGATGGCTTGTGGAACGAAGGATTAACTTGGCTCCGAAGCGAAAACATAAACTGCTGTTGCAGACTTCCTCCTTTTATACCCACGAGGTGGGGCGGAGTTACGTCATGCAAATTCCGCAGACCCATGGCATTTCTTTGCCATTGGCTCGTTTTGTAATACTCAAAGTTGATAGGCTTTCTAAGCGAAACCCCATTTCGTCGTCATCCGACGTAACTCGGAGTGACAACGAAAGGGAACTATAGTAATACTATAATTCCACCTAAGGGAACATAATAAAACAAAAACCATGTCATGACCCCTTTAATATTCTAGGTTAAATTTGGGCATTCGGTCGACTACCAAATAGTGAGAAAAATGAAACGCAGTAATGCACTTCAATGGAAGTGGATGAGAATAGTGTGTAGGGGAGAGCGGGGCACTTTTGGTTTTGGCTGAATTATTAAAAAAAAAAATTAAGTTAGATTAATCTTTTTTTTTTTTTTTACACAAGCAACATACACATCTCTGCTACAAATTAACATTTCTAAGATTTTTTCTAGGGCCTACCATTTTCGTACAGTTGCACTGTAACTGACAGAAGTGCAAATGTTACAACATTTTAACGGGGTTAATTGTAACAGACAGAGGGGTTAGTTGTAACACTTGTGTGTAACACATAATTCAGTACTATTTTATGTGTATAGTTTGATATTGTTTGTGCATCTTTATAGATAGATATCCATACACTCAACACTCATCCAATCATTCTTCTATTTTGGATCAATATCATGGATAGAGATATAGGAAAGGGCTGCACAGTTTTGCAATAAATAAATAAATAAAAGCTGCATGCAAAATTATTATTGATAATAATAACAACAGTAATAATAATAAAAACGAGCTTAAAATCACATTTTAAAGGTTTTATTGCATGAAAAACAGGCTATATTCTTAATAAATAAACAAGTGATCAATGCATAGTAAACAAATGTGAAAGAAATCATACTTTGACATGTAAATTCAGACTGAAAAATATTTCAGCTGATTCCCTGTGATCACCAAAAACAGTATTACCACAGATTCCCATGCTGAATTCAGTGGTCATCGTCTAGGTCACACTTCTCTTCCACCTACACCTTTCCCCTCTCACATATCTCTCAACACCTACTATTTCTCACCTGACGTCCTTCACTTCAGACTTTCAAGCCTTGTTCAGTCTTATCCTCATTGATTCGAGTCATTCTGGTCAATAAAGCGCACTTCAAACTGCCCACAGCTCAAACGACAAAGAATCATTTCCTTCTAGACTTTTTTTTTTTTTAAATCCCCATAATAATTAATTATCCACATATGCATTAAAGAAGAATACAAACAGAGCAGATGTTCTGTTGAGTATCAGATGCTAATGGAGTGTGGTTAACCACCATCAAAATGATTCGATCTAATGGTACTTTAGTCTAAAGCTCAGTCAGATATTAATGCTGTCTTGATTTAACTGAGTGGGTTGTGGCGTCCTCCCTCTGCTGTGTCAGTCCATTGTGTTTTCAGTTGTTGTTATGATGGTATCATTTTTTTTTCATGTCAAACCGTAGCTGGTATTTAGTCAGAGATACAATCTCTATGCTAACCATCTGCTGTTTTACGCACAGTGACATTTATGAGCCAGCTCTTTGTTTAATAAAGCTGGGTTTTTTAATTTCTCACCTTATCTTATGGTTGACAGATATTTTTTATACAGAATGTGCTATAGTTTCACTGTATTTGGGGTTTTACATTCACAAAACCGTCTGAAGGGCTGAGTCTACTCCAAAATATATTACAATATTGAAATGAAATGGCTTGCAATTTCACATTGCCATGAATACACTGTAAAAAGCGCATATTTTTACCTAGTTATAATTAATTATAATTAAACCCGAAATAGACTTTTATTGTTTTCTTGTATTCTTGGTTGTACCTTTAAAGTCAGCATGAAATTGCATTTTGCAGCCTATTTTATTTCACTAATGTGAAACATTGTGAAGTGAAGCAGGATAATCGACATGAAAACGTAGGACGAGACTTGATTTTATCCATCGGAAACGGATTGGATGATAATAAGTGGTCTTTATTATCCAGGTGGTTGAATAGGAAGGCTTGTAAAATAAGGCTTGTTGATATCTTAGAGCTAAAACGGAAAGTGTTTGAGAGACAGACACGTGTTTTTGGAAAATGTTTGCCAATATATTACTTGCAGTAAGATCAGGAACATGTTTTCTGTAAGAGAATAGGGTAAATGTTGATTTCACATTAAAGAGTGTAATCCATTACAATTTACAACACATGATTACACAATATAACCACTGAAAATTAATAGTGTTAATAGTGTGTTTTAATTCAACACTTATTTAAGGTATATGTAAGGGTTAATCCACGTGGAGGAGAATTCAAATTGTAAGAATGTGTAAGATTACATTTATTCTGAATGAATGAATTATAGCATTTATTTGAATTCATTGTAGAGAGAGAGCGAGAGAGAGAGAGAGAGAGATGCATGTGTGAATTACCTGCGTCTGTTCAACGTCTCGCTCGTGCCCCTATAATGCCATTTTAAAGGTTCCTAATTTTGTTTTGGAGGTCTCCTACAACAGGTTTACATGCATCAGTTCAAAAAACACTTAAATTTTTTCATAATATACATTGCACATCACCACACTTTCAAGTGGTTCTCAAACGACTTGTCCGAGGATTCATTCATTCATTCTCTCTAAACCCCACCTTTCCGAGAGCCTACTCTGCTCTGATTGGCCAGAGTCTGTTGTGATTGGTCTACCGTTTACAGTGCGTGTCGGAAACGAAACGCCCCATTACCATAACTGAATTTCAGCTCCGGAGGCTTCCTAAAGCTCAGCAATTGCGTCGATTTTACCATATCAAGCTTGAGTCCGATGTTGAAACATTAAAGAACTAGTCATTCAACCCGAACCTCCATCGCAAGGACATATTTCAGTGATACGCTACTCAGTTTGAGGTACATTATGAGATGTTAGCCGAGCCTAACGTGAATGACTGATGTAACATTGAAGTTTGTAAAACAAATCTTGCTCAATCCTTCATCATTACTCAAAGTAATAAGAATAACAGACAATCTGCATTAATGAGCAATAAACAGCGTCTTCTCGACATGTATACAACACGAACCAGCTTAGGTGTTTGAGGGCGGGTCAAAGTAGCTGTTGTTCGCTGCCAATAAAGACCATAGGCGGGGATAATGCAAATGTGTTACCACGTTATGTATGCAGGATCACTGAAGTGAGACTGGAATTCCTGACGACTCATTTAGGTGGTTCTGACTGAGTCGATTCTTTCTTTTGGGAGACAATAACTTTATTTATCGTGCACTTTCTACTTTACAACTTTGCCGTTCACAGACAGCTACATTATTGCATGAAAGGTAATATTCAAAAAAGCATAATGGGGCACTTCAACAATAAAGCTGTGAGTTTATTGCACGGTTTTACTGCACACCTTCCAGACAATCAGATTCGGGTATTCAGACAGACCATGGTATAAAAATATTTAAGTATTGTTTATTGAGAATAAAATATTTTTATTAAGGCATTATTAATACTACCTTTTCCCTCCTGTTTACATACTATGTAAGTCTGAGCCTCTCTCTCTATGTCTCAAACACATCATTTATACGCTAGAGACGCTATCCTCTCCTCCAAGTCCGCCTCTTTCAACTTCTTATCTCTTTTTTTCTCTTTTTTTTCTCTCCCCCCCTTCCTTTATGTCTCTCCACTCATCCCAGACTGTGCAGCAGTCCATTGCATTGGTTTTATTCTCCATTTGTCTGTGTGGCTGCATAGAGCTGAGACTCTGATACAGAGATCAACAGCAGTTGTTTAATCCCCTCCCCTCCTCCTCCTCATCCTCCTCCTCTTCTTCTCCACTGCCTTATATTCATGAGGGGGAGAGAGCGGCCCCCTGCAGTGCTGCCATACGCACTCCTCTCGGTACACCTGACCAGAACTGGTGACACAAGCCCACAACCACACACAGAGAGCGTGAGAGAGAGAGAGAGAGAGAGAGGATGAGGGACGTGCTACAGCTGTCTCTGTGACACACTCGGCGTCTGCTGCTGCTGCCTCTACAAACTGCCTCTGCGTCCGTGCTGTCCAGATACAAACTTGTTCATGTCGTTTTGCCTGGTCGACTTTTTTGACATGGAATCCCCCACCAAAGAGATTGAGGATTTCGAGAACAACTCTCTGAAGTACCTACAGGCAGATCAGATTGAGAAGATCTGGCTCAGACTGCGAGGACTGTGAGTAGAGTTTCATACTTTTATTTCTCTGCATGAGTGAGCAACATGTTTATGAATCTGAATTTTACTAAAACACATTAAAAAAAGAGCATAATAATAATTGGAATATTTTATAGGAATATTAAATATAAAAGTGCATAATTAATATTGTAATAAATTTTTTTTTATTGTGAGGTCATTGTGAGGACATTAATAAAATAAGAATATAATACATTGCAAAGAGTAAAAGAGTAAAAATATAATAATTTATTATTGAAAAAATTACACAATAATAATGGTAATATTTTATAGTATTATTTTAATATAAATATTTTTTTCAATGTGAGGTTAACAGTCATAATAAATAAGAATGATACTTTACAAAGAGTAAAAGAATATAATTTTAATATTAAATATTATCATTTTAATTAATAAGAGATGCTAATAAATTATTTAATCAAAACTAAGATAAACAATAAAACAATAAATAAACAATAAATTAATTATACAGAAAAAAATATGAATAATAAAATGATTTATTATTTTATTTTATTGTGAGTTAAACTTATTTTATTAGCTTTTTATGGTACTTTTCATATTTCAATGTGTGATTTGCAGTAGATGGTGTTCTAATGTGATGCCGGCACATTTGTGAAAAGGTCAGGGTTAACGGGTCACTTTCAACACAAACATCCTCTTCATGTGTGGCTCGGTTCCCAGACACAAAACCAGCCTCATCTTCCATTAAAAGTGTTTCAAGTTGATCAATATTTCGAGTGCATTTGTTTGAAAACTAGACTTCAAATGGATCTAGGATATTAAAAATAAATAATTGCAAAGCTCACATATTTGTGGAGGAATTACAGAAGGGAAATATAATGTTTGAATTTCTCTCTGAATCTAGATCATGTAAATAAATGCACCAAAATAGACTGTACAGAAACATCTCAAAGTTGCATTGTTTGTTTTGCATGTTTTATTTCATTGATGTCATCTGATCCGGAGGTGAAGTTCAGGTGCAGAAAAAGATTCCTGCGTGCTCTGCGAGTCTCACGACTGAGTGCCATGAAAGCACAGCATGAAATATTTGCATGTGCAACTTATTTCCTATCGCTGTCTCATTTCTTGCCAGTATAATAGCTTATTCTGAATTTATTTGGACCGTAATGACCGTGTATGTTATCACGGGGGGATTTTATTGTTTGCCGTTGAAGGGATTGATCTAATCCCTCACTGTGTCATTCCACATTAAGCTGCTGAATGCTAATCCCGGTTATAAACAGCAAAATATCTTCCAGGATTCGTTTTAGATTTATGACAACTGCGTTCACCGTGATGGGGGAGTTGCTGTCAGCCCGGGGTCTCTGAACCCAGATGGGGAAAACAGACAGCTGTTTTTTGTCCGGAAACAAAGGCCATCAACATCGTAATAACGACACTGGTCAAGATCTGGGCGTTGTTCGGGGCGGAATTGAACCGAAGGAAAGCAAAGTCGTTCTGTTTCCAGCTTTATTTCCCTTTTAACCCCGTTTTATTGAGCGTATTAAGAATTTAATTGTGCCCTTGGCGGCTCCAAGGGAAATGAGACCCATGTCGACACCATTGGACACACACACACCTATAAAAGTTTAAGGCTGTAATAAAGCATAGAGAGAGGTTTCGATGATGATGATGATGAACGAAGAATGTAAGATGAAAGCCAGGACGCTGAGGGTAAAGGTTAAAGGTCGCTGCACATTCATATCCATTCAGAACACTCATCTCTTCACCGATCACATGAATAGCAGCAATTGAACTGAAGGTGATGTCATCAGTCTCTAGGTTGACCAATCAGAGCGTCTGTCTTCATATGACTTGAGAGCAGCTGCAGTTCAGATATTTTACCAAAAGCTGCTTTAAAAGAAGTGACATTTCCTCTCTACGTGCAAGACAGAGCGAGCATTCATGAAGTAACTGGATTTAGATGACCAAATGTTCAGATGTCCTTCATAAAAGGGTCATTGTTTTCCTTTTTTACAGAAACGTCATGGATGCCTTAATGAAACAAGCATTGAACTCATGACCGTTGTAGAATTTATATATATATATATATTGAATAGCTGGTTAACTGATTACCAGTATGTGAAATTAAACATGGGAGACTGTGACTAGTGTTCACACTTATCACTGCACTGAATATGTCAGGGTGGGATTATTTTTTAAAGAAAATTTTTATATAGATACATGCATTAAAATAAGCCATTGAACTTTTCACACATTATTATCCTGGAAAAAGTTAGTTTACTGATTGTTTTTCATGAAGTTGGACACGATATCATATTATGTGGAGTAAATTGTGTTACAATGGGAACCATATGTTTATTGACACTGATTTGAGAAGATGTAGTCTAATGTCTTTGCAATATGGAATGCTGTGCAATGTAAAAAAGCCATCTACAACCTATTTAAAATGTTGTTTAATGGGTCTTCAGCAAAAATTAAATAGTGAAACAATTATGAAACCCCAAAAAACTAATGAAATAACAGCAAAGTAACACAAGAATATTAAACTATTGTTTTGGCCAAAAAATATTGGAATTAATCAATTCTAAAAAATGACAACATATAAAATACAAATGAAAACTTGACCTTGACATTTATTTTATTGTGTTTATTACATTGTTGCCATAATGGTGAACAAGTACTGTCATTTTAGTCATTTGATGGATTAAATTCACTAAAAAATTATCCTGTTTTAAAATAAAATGCATGTGTATTTGGACTTTTGACCCAAAACCTTATAGTTGCTGAGAAATATCCATGTGTGACAACTAGCCCAAAGGCTTTATGTACTGAATTGAATTTGCGTTTCCCCAAACTGAAATGTCCCTTTTTTCCTTTTTTTTTTTTTTTTTTGTTTCAGGCGAAAATATAAGAAGACGTCACAGAGGTAAGATATTCACTCTGACTGGTGTGAATACGACAGATCTCATCATCTCAACGTGAATCATGCGCTGGGAAAACGAGCGAATAAAACTGTTTGCAAACTATTTGTATAAACTGATGGTTTTTTTCTGCTTGAAATTGGCTGTAATCAGAAACCAGGTGTGTATGATTCTGTTTCACGTCAGCAGATCCACATCTGTTGTACGCAAGTATGGTCACAGTTTTCTGATGTGTTTTGTGCTAAAAACAGAGACCAAAAGCAGAACAGGGTTTTGGCATTGTGTTTAATTACTGGTTGTCAGTAAGAAATAAACATCAGTTTACTTTCATTACCACAAGTGAATGGAGTGCAGTTGTGCATTAGCATATGAGAACATAAAATTACTGTGGCAGAACCATGATGGTACAGTGAAGGTATTAGATAATAATACTATAGTACTTTGGTACCATACCAAAGCATTTTTGGTAACACTTTGTTTTACAGTCCTGTTTCGCATGACCATATTATGTACTTATTGTAGTAATGACACTAACTAGGTACTAACCCTGAACCTACCCCTAAACCTTAACTTGACCCATGTACTGCAGTTACCTTACACTACTCATTACTTTTGTGGTAAGAACACTGTAAGTACATTGAAAGTGCACGTACTGTAAAATGAAGTGTTACCGCATTTTCATAGTACTCACCAGAGTACCATGTCATTACCATTTAGGTACTGTACCTTAGTACTTTATGTGTGTACTACCATAGTACTATCTGTGTGTACGGATCTAACTCTCGTATATATCAGTGTAGGTGTGTTTATATTTCAATGTGTATGTGAGGAAAACACTCAAACACAATGCAAAAAAGCTACACACTTCCTTTGACATCAACCAGAGACTAAACAAAATGAGTTCTAACCGGTCAGTAATGACTTTGAACAGTGTGTTCTCTCTCTCTCGCTCTCTCTCTCTCTCTCTCTCTCACACACACACACACACACACACACACACACACACACACACACACACACACACACACAGACAGACATAAACAGCCAGCAGCAGATGCCTGTCCTGCCCTTCTCACTGTGTGTGTGTGTGTGTGTGTGTGTGTGTGTGTGTGTGTGTGTGTGTGTGTGTGTGTGTGTGTGTGTGTGTGTACATGAGAATGTCTGTTTGTCAGGCTTTGATGGTTTGGAAGGGCAGTGATGGAGATGTCAACAATTGTGTGTGTGTGCAGGGCTGGAAGAAAGTACATGTGTGTGTGTGGGTGTTTGAATATGGCTTGAAGGATATAATGCTTTATGAGTCCTTAAAGGTGAAAGGTCACAAGCCGTTCAGACATCAGTTCACATTTTTATCTCTCTTGATAATTATTTTTGATTCACCAAACCCAGTTTATTAACTTATTTTGTGTGCAGTTTCAGACTTAAACACCACAGACACTTACTAGCAACTAGATGATCATGAGCAGAATTGTATTTCTCGTCATGTCTGTAAAATAATCAGCACTTACTTTTTTAGATGGACAAAAGTTCAGATCTAAGAAAATGTAAAATTTTCTGATGTTTTTCTGACTTTTTTTATACAAATGTTGGTAGAAACCGACAAGCTATCATTTTTTATATATTATTATATTATTATTAAAATATATTTGCTTAAATAATGTATTATATAAGTAATATTATTTATTTAAATAGTTTTTTTTATTTTTATTTAATTAGTATTAAAACAAACTGTTTGGTCGCTTTATACTGTATGTCCTTCAAACAATCTTTTCCTAGATAAGTTGGCAATTGTTGGCCATAATAAGCTCCAGCGTGGACTAGACATTATATTGGCTATGCAAAACAGTTTTGTGCCCACAAGATTGAGTGAGAATATTTGATAAGAATCAGCTTAAATCAGCATTGTGCTAATTATTTTCTCGTGTGTGTGTGTGTGTGTGTGTGTATATATATATATATATATATATATATACATGCAGGCATGGGAAGAGTGACGTTTTCTCAGGCGAAATACGGCACTGGTGGGGCTGTTCGTGGCAGCTGTTTAATTTGATGTAATTATCACCATCACTCCATTCCTTCACAGGATTTATGTCTCCTGATGATCTCTGTTAAGTCACGAGGGATTTTTGCATGTTCAAATGCATCTCTCTCCCACACTGGAATAGATTTCCCATAAATGTATATTTTTGCCATCATTTATTCATCCTCATATGTTTTTAATTTCTTTTCTGAAGAACACAAAATGTGGAAGTCTAAGCTACTCTATTTCATATAACAAAAATGGGTCCCACTTTATATTAAGTGGCTTTAACTACAATGTACTAACATTGAAATTAATAATTTGATACAATGGACTTATTGTGTACATACATGTTTTTACATTGTACTTATATTTTAAAAATACCTGCATGTAATTACTGCTGTAATTAATTTATGTAACTACATTTGTAATTACAGTACCATGAGTACTGTTCAATTACACAATTACACTGTAATTACACGGCAATAACGCTGAGTAATTACACTGTTGACCCTTTCCTTACACCTTAACCCACCCTTAAACCTCACCTGTCCCTAACCTTACCCGTATCACACCTCAATAGCAGCACAAGTGTTTTACAATACAACATGAAGACAATGACTACATTGTACTTATTTTTCGATGCAAGTAGTACTTAAAGCCATTTAATATAAAGTGGGACCCAAAAATGTATGGCTGTTCACACCACTAAGCTCCAAAAGGGACCTAAAAGCACAATAAAAGTAGTTGACACGACGTAAAATAAAAAATAATGTAACAACCTGAGGGTAGATAAATTATACTAAAGTTTACATTTTTATGTAAAGTATGTTAATTGACAATACGTCAAATCAGCCCCTAGTACAGGGTTCAGGCAACAGTATTGACATTGAATGCGAGTTGGAAGTTGTTTTGATGGCAAAAGATCTGACTGAAGTGTGTTGCCATATGTTAGTATGTGTAATGTATTTTATAGCTTCAAGAGAAACTAAATTCTAGGTCAAATTCAATTGGGTCACACTGCACAGGGTTTGTGGTTTTTGTCGTGTTGGCACACTAACATTGTGGTTTAGGCTCAGAACTAAATGAGTCAGGCTTCGTGACTAAAGGACTGTGAGCTAGTTCAGCATGCAAATTTGAGCCACTTTAACATTTCTAAAATAAACAACTAAAGATATTCTTATGAAAAGACAATCTGATGATATTACTCATTCATTTGGCTATTATTAGTTATATTTCTCACTGTTTTAGTGTATTATATGCCTGAAAAAGACACTCGGCTGGTCATTCCCTTATAAACCTCTTAGCATTAGTAATTTCTCTCAAAAAGAGTCTGTCTGAAGTGAACATGCAGCATCTTTGTAAGTATGAGGATGTTCTTTAGATTTTGAAGGTGGCCGGTGAGGTTTAGCTCACCATTGCTGTGTTGAACTTCTCAGATGTAGTTGAAGAGATATTAAGTGTTAAGTCAGTGCACAGTGCTTTTGATGGGGTTTGATGGGGGAAACAACTGTTTTCAACTTAGATTATAATCAGAATTCAGAAATTCTGTTTCTTGAGCACCAGATCCTCATATTAGAATGATTTCTGAAGGATCATGTGACACTGACGACTGGAGTAATGATGCTGAAAATTCAGCTTTGCCATGCAGGAATAAATTACATTTTAAAATATATTAAAATAGAAAGTTATTTTAAATAATAATTATAATATTTATTATAATACACATTAACTATATTAATTATAATAATAAATATTTATTTGAAATAATAAAATAATATTTATCAGCAATATTACTGTTTTTGTTGTATTTTGATCCAATTAATGTGTCCTTTGTGCAGCATAAGAGCATAAGAAACGTTAAAAATCTTACCAACCCCAAATTTTTAACTGTGATGTGTGTATACACACACACACACACACACACACACACACACACACACACACACACACACACACACACACACACACACACACACACACACACACACACACACACACACACACATATATATAGATATACAGGTCCTTCTCAAAAAATTAGCATATTGTGATAAAGTTCATTATTTTCCATAATGTAATGATAAAAATTAAACTTTCACATATTTTAGATTCATTGCACACCAACTGAAATATTTCAGGTCTTTTATTGTTTTAATACTGATGATTTTGGCATACAGCTCATGAAAACCCAAAATTCCTATCTCAAAAAATTTGCATATTTCATCCGACCAATAAAAGAAGTGTTTTTAATACAAAAAAAAGTCTACCTTCAAATAATTATGTTCAGTTATGCACTCAATACTTGGTCGGGAATCCTTTTGCAGAAATGACTGCTTCAATGCGGCGTGGCATGGAGGCAATCAGCCTGTGGCACTGCTGAGGTGTTATGGAGGCCCAGGATGCTTCGATAGCGGCCTTAAGCTCATCCAGAGTGTAGGGTCTTGCGTCTCTCAACTTTCTCTTCACAATATCCCACAGATTCTCTATGGTGTTCAGGTCAGGAGAGTTGGCAGGCCAATTGAGCACAGTAATACCATGGTCAGTAAACCATTTACCAGTGGTTTTGGCACTGTGAGCAGGTGCCAGGTCGTGCTGAAAAATGAAATCAGATGGAAGCATGAAGTGCTCCAAAATCTCCTGATACCTAGCTGCATTGACCCTGCCCTTGATAAAACACACTGGACCAACACCAGCAGCTGATATGGCACCCCAGACCATCACTGACTGTGGGTACTTGACACTGGACTTCAGGCATTTTGGCATTTCCTTCTCCCCAGTCTTCCTCCAGACTCTGGCACCTTGATTTCCGAATGACATGCAAAATTTGCTTTCATCCGAAAAAAGTACTTTGGACCACTGAGCAACAGTCCAGTGCTGCTTCTCTGTAACCCAGGTCAGGCGCTTCTGCCGCTGTTTCTGGTTCAAAAGTGTCTTGACCTGGGGAATGCGGCACCTGTAGCCCATTTCCTGCACACGCCTGTGCACGGTGGCTCTGGATGTTTCTACTCCAGACTCAGTTCACTGCTTCCGCAGGTCCCCCAAGATCTGGAATCGGTCCTTCTCCACAATCTTCCTCAGGGTCCGGTCACCTCTTCTCGTTGTGCAGCGTTTTTTGCCACACTTTTTCCTTCCCACAGACTTCCCACTGAGGTGCCTTGATACAGCACTCTGGGAACAGCCTATTTGTGCAGAAATTTCTTTCTGTGTCTTACCCTCTTGCTTGAGGGTGTCAATGATGGCCTTCTGGACAGCAGTCAGGTCGGCAGTCTTACCCATGATTGCGGTTTTGAGTAATGAAACAGGCTGGGACTTTTTAAAAGCCTCAGGAATCTTTTGGAGGTGTTTAGAGTTAATTAGTTGATTCAGATGATTAGGTTAATAGCTCGTTTAGAGAACCTTTTCATGATATGCTAATTTTTTTAGATAGGAATTTTGGGTTTTCATGAGCTGTATGCCAAAATCATCAGTATTAAAACAATAAAAGACCTGAAATATTTCAGTTGGTGTGCAATGAATCTAAAATATATGAAAGTTTAATTTTTATCATTACATTATGGAAAATAATGAACTTTATCACAATACGCTATTTTTTTTAGAAGGACCTGTATATATATATATATATATATATATATATATATATATATATATATATATATACATACATAAATATGCAAATGTATGTATTTAATTATTTGTTTACCTGGCACTGTTTTTATGCATTTATTGTATTTTATGAGAATTGTGATTTGTATGTTTTCTTTTGTTAACTTTATTTTGTGTTCTTTAATTAGCTGCCTGGCCAGGAAACTCTTGTAAAAGAGATTTTTATTCTTCGTAGAGATCATTTTATTTCATAGAGTTTTTTATATGGCCAATGTCAGCAATACAGTGAGTATTTGACTGAAGGTTTCTCTTGGCTGGTTTGTACTGCCACCAGCGTTTTGTCCACTGTTTGCATCTTGACTCAAATGATATCAGAGCCACTGAGTCCAGGGAGTGTATTACGGCCATCACTGTGGCCTTTTCTGATGATCTAATTAGGACTGTCTTCCCAGTCAGAGACAGCACAGCCATTACAGGCTCCTGCAGCCCGACGGCACTTCAATCTGTTTCTCACACATGGTGTAATAAACACTGGGGCATTCAAACCCACCCGAGCATTGTGCAGATGGGGTTTGTTTACACGTTATCATGACGTTCTTTTTTGACTTTTTTTTTTTTTCAACAGTCTGTCCACATTCAGCTCTTTTGTTGTGTCGTTCTGATAGACTACATGTGAAGCCCATTAACAATGCCAAGTTGGAATGAACCGGAGATAAATATTTAGAAACCACTGACAGACGAAAATTCTCTTTCGCATTGGAGCGTTTAGACTTTTTTACACAATAACATCTCAGAAGATTAAGTCAGTCAGCGATCCAGTGCAGTTGTGGGTTTCTTGCACTAGCTAAATGCATTCGGCTCCTGAGGTCTTGTCTCGTCATGCCTCCACTGACTGATTTCAGCTTGTTAATTGATCGCTTCACAGTCATTGAATCGCAGCCCCCACACCTGATAATTAACAAGATAATTACTCCAGTCAAAAACTGACATATTTAACAAGCGATTTCACCTTACAACACCAAAGCCCTCCCACGGGAGCCGCCGTCACTGGTGTGTTTTCTCAATTGAATACAAAACAGGGAGACAAAATGGATGCTATTGTCATTTGCCATCTTTCTTTATGTGCTTCCCGCATAGGCCATGAGTGGGCTTTCCTGAGTGTATAATTCCATACTCCTGAAGAGTCCCGCGCCCAAAGGGGTTTGCGGGGATTAAATGTGCCGTTCTGTTGAAGAGTGAAGTGCTGATTGTGGGTACGCTTTTCTCTGATCTGTCCTTCAATTTGCCGGCAGTGAGATGGAGAGCAGAAATGAGTCTGGGTTTATCTCCCAGAGCAGGGAGCAATCCCTTCCGGACCAACGACGACCCCTCATTCCCTGCTGTTCCCACACACAAAAAAAAAAATGGGATACAGTTACTGACTAACATTCATCTGTGTTGATTTCCATGCATACCACAATGGGTTTATGGGTGTGTTTATATATCTTTACCACTGATTTATAATAGTGAAAATTTTAATTTATTTTTATATTTTGGTCTGTTGACAAAAATACCTTCTGTAAATCCTCCAACCCTAATAAAAATGTTGAAACTGGTTTTATCCAATGTTCAGATTTCTTTTCTGGAAATGTTTGATAATGCCTCATTTGCACATGACATTCCAGAAAATTTGTAATACAAAACAGTTTTTTTTTTAAGTATACTGTGATTAATCAACTGGTTAAGTATGGTGATATATTCGTTTTTACCCTGTTCACCTGTGGTGTCTTGATTTAAAATAAAAACCTTTCCATGAAATCCACTGTCCTTAGTCTCCAAACCACTCTTCCAGCTACCAGCTTGTTTTCTTTTGTGATTTTGTCTGGCTCAACTAGACAATGGGCGGAGTTAGTTAAAATATTCTTTGCCAACAAGATGAGCTAATTGCACCGAGTGTAAAAAGACTGTTAAAACTCTGTTAAAGTCCCCATGAAATCAAAATGGAAGTTTTTTATGTCAGCCTTACTGTTATGTATAAGCTATAGTGTACTCCAAAACAATGACAAAATTTGTATTTAGAAGATATAAGCATTCAAAACATACAGCCTCTCACTTCCACCAAAATAAATCAATGATTTTGATGACATCACTCTGCACTTAAGCTTTTCGTCAGATTTTCTGTCCAATCAAATGCTCTCTAGAATCTCAGACCTCAAAATTATGCACAGAATGCTATATTTTAAAGTGATATGGAGGAGATTAGGAGGAAACTGTGGCTTTACCAAGCTCAACAGCTCTGGCCGAGCTGTGATATAAACTAAACGCTATTGGCTGTTTAAAAAAAGGGGAGGAGCTTATTGATATGCCCCGCCCTGTCCTGTTTCAGTGGAAAATACGTCAAAACATTGAATAATGCTATGCATTTCAAGGCACTTCAGTGGGCCTTTAAGAAAATGTTTTTAAGTTCAATAGATAAAGTGCTACAAAACCTATCATAATTTAGTTATGCCGGTGTTCTTTATTCCCTTGAGTTTAAGTTTTTGGTTTGGATGACTTGCAGAAAAATAGCTTGCCTGGATGGAGGCCGTAGAACTGTGAAAGGAAGTCGTGACCTTGGGACTTGAGCTGTGTTTATCAAAAAGATTTATAGATGTGTTCAAAGTAATGGCACAAAGAAAATCAGCAGTTTGCACCTCAGGCAAGCTAAAACCCAGAAACCTCCCTGCAACATTTGCACGCTCTTTAGTACACTGCTCCTGGTCGTTGTTTTTTGCATGAGAGATGTACAGTGACCTCTGACCTCACTCTACATTCCCATGCAGATATCTGTAGGGCATACTGATTGAACGACTGCAACTCCAACTGCAAAATACTGTTGAGGGGGATAAACACTCTTTTCTCCTGGAGCCGACCGATCTGGCTTTAGCCCAAACTCACACAGCTCTTCAGCTGCATAAAATCAGCACAGCTGTGATGACTTTGGCCACAGATGACCTGTCGTGCACAACGGGGCTCCACGTAGGCCTGGGTCGTGGGAGCAGAATGAGGCTGATGTTCGAAACGGTTATTTACTATCAGCTTTAATCTATAATCTTTCCAAAATTACATTTATTTCATATTTAGTTCATTTAAATGTGCAGTGGATAATTTGTTGTGTCACTAAACAGAATGAAGAAATAATGCAATGTTTCCTCTTGAGGAATTAAGAGGTCAGAGACTCCTCAAACTCTGTTTAGAACCATTTTACTAATGTTTTTGCAGGCCCCGAGAGTGTCTGTCTATCTGTCACAGAGGAAAACGGCATCTTTATTATTTGTCTTTGGCAGAGACCTTTAGTTGGAAATGCCACTCAGCTATGAGGAGATCTGAGGTGTTTAACTCTGATGTTGGGAGAGATTTGCTTTAAAGCTGATATTCTCTGCCGGTTGATGAGACACAAAACACAGTGGATTTGTTAGGCTTTGCTGTTGCTGACTATGAATACACATGCAGGTATGAAGTATATTCTTTTCTATCTTGTAATCCTTCATATGCCTTAGAAGAGCATACATTGTAATTATTGGTGCTTCCTGAAGGAAAGTGTCAATATGTAGGGATATAAAACCATAAACATTATACCTGAAATTATCTCAAATCATGTGGCTTAATGAGAATTGGTGTGATATTAATTTTTAAAGTTATTAGACTTTTTGTTAGGCAGACAAAAAATGGTAGAAAAATCCCATAGACTCGCATTGAAGGATTTACTCTTTATTCTCCACTAAAAGTATCTAGAAATCCAACAATATAAATGTATAGATTGTATGGATAAAATGTATGGATTTTTAAAACAATTTTCTGCAGTGTTGCTTCAAGATTTTTTTTTTTTAGATATTTTAACTGAAAATAGATTAAAATATTTTCAGATTAGGATTTTTTTGCAGTGTGGCACCAGGCACATTTTGTACAATAAGAGTTAAAATCTAATAAAAAACAATAATGCATCACTCCCTCTCATTCATTCCCCACCCTGAGGAATGTGATGTCAATAATCGATACAGAGGGATGTTTATCCAGAATGCAGATGCTTTGTACCTCTGGTGAAATGTCATCTGTGTGGTATTAGTGAATAAATCTCCTCCTTCCGTCAGCCGACAATTTTTATCCCATGTTTTTGTGTTTTCCGTGCCACTTAATCTGCAAAGCGAAATATCATCTTGCTGACTAAATAGTCTATAGTAGCTTGTGAAGGTTAGCAGAATGCTTCTGTGTGTGTTTCTAGTTTATCGTCACTTTACCAGGCTCTCCGCTTTGCATTGGGAACCTTTTATATTATATTGGCTAAGTCTGTTAGGATGAACTTGTTCATGGCTGCCACTTTGTCTTTAGAAACAGAAGGGATGGAAGGGTTTATGGTTTTACAGAAACTAATTTCAGCATAATTTAAAGTTTAAACCATTCGGTGTGTTCTGCCAGCCTTGGAAATGTTTCAGATGATCAGTGCCAGGTTTGACTTTGCTTTGGCTCTTGGAAATCAGACAATACGACTGTTTTGAATCAAATCTGAGCACTGCAATCGGGCTGATGCGAGAAATGAGGTGACGGAGAAATAGACAGCCATCTATTCCGTTATTAAGGTGCTATCATTGAATCTGCGTTGAGTGCTGAGAATCATTTTAATTTTCATAGTTCTACTATGAAGCCCTGATGGCCTCAGTGTGAAATAAAGTAGGATGTCTGGCTACATGGGAATAGCTGACAAAGTGACACACTGTGAAACTGAGTTTACAGCGTGGAAAATTTCCAATCTGCGGCATAATGACCTATCAAAATCATAATTGCAGCAATACAAAGCTCTTGACCTTAAACTCAGACATGTATCAGTTTCTATAGCAAGGGAGTAGTTAAGTGAGGATCTACATGCTGCCTCTAATTGAGCCTTCAATTGGCTTAAAATGTTACTGACCAATCCTATCGTAGCAACTGTTGTCATCCATCATTTATCAGACAATACTTTTACAAGTCTTGAAATCCTATGTGTTTAATTGTTTTCAAACATTGTATAAACTTTGAATGTATCAGATCAGACTGGGCATTGATTCTGTCCCCCAGAGAGCAGTTCAGGAGGTCTGGATCTTTCCGAAAGACTCCAGATGGACCTGGCAAACGCTGTGTCAACACTTTGCCCTCAACCTCTGGTTGCCATCACACCAGAGCACCAGCCACTGAGACAATTAGTGACCTGGACAGAACAGACACAACAGAGTCAAACGGTTTCTGTCTGCCCAGCTGCTCAACAGACAACAGCAGCTGTATTTAGAGTTTCCCCATCCTGGCCAATTCCACACCAGCCTCTCTGGTCTTAATTAGTGATGACGGGCAGTAAATGGTGTGTTGTTATGGCCATTAAACTTTTCACCCACTGTTAGCATCATTGGCTACGCTACCCATAAGCCACCGCTGCATGTGTTTCCACAGAGGATCAGGGCTCTTTCTCCCAGACTGGACCGATTCTCAGAAACTTCTGCCAATAGCTCATCGCAGCAGTGCCAGGGCTTTTTCATGAACTCTGAGCAACCCCATCATCTGTCTGAATCTAGACATGTAGCCAAAGTCTCTTTAAGGCATGTCAGCACACTTGGCAGCGATTTTGATTATAGCTAAGTCCCCGTATCTATGTGAATGAGGAAAGATTGAAATAAAGTTATCATTGGCTGAATCATTTTTTCAGCATCATTAATCCAGTCTTCAGTGTCACATGATCCTTCAGAAATGATTCTAAGATTTGCTGCACGAGAAACATTTCTTATTATTGTGATGTTGAAAATGTCTGCTGCTTTATATTTTTGGTGGAAACTGTGATACAACTGTGATACAGTTTGCAGGATTCTTTCTAGTTTAAAAGAATAGAAATTTTTGGGTAATTTATAAACCTTTTTACTATCCCTATGATCAATTTTATGCATCCTTGCTGGATAAAATTATTGATTAGTAAAAAAAAATGTACTTAGCTAAATCACCAGCATTGAAGTTTGGGCTGTTTACTGCAAAGAAACATTATTTACGTGTGATTTCTGTGTTGTAATCATCTGATGCCCTGGTTTACTCTCAGATGTGGAAAGATCATTAAAGCTGTATTTTATCTCTGCTAGTGCTGCACATCTTCAACCTCAGATTACCCACAGTCATTAATCCTGAACGAAAGCAAAGAAGATGAATTTTAATGAATTACATTGGAAACTTGGTTTAGTATGTAAACAGAATCATTTACTGTGATATCCATCAGTAAGGCTAGTTTTTGCTTGGTTTGTGGGGACGTGGTCTGGGCGACCAGGTCATACAGCAAGGTTATAGATCCATAGTCATATGGAACCCTATTTGTCCTGTACCACGTAGCGCACGGCTATATATAACACACAGGACAGTCAAGCCCAGGTCGTATTTCAAAGCTGTCTTAGTGAACCTGAATAGTTATAGCACGTGGAATGTGCAATTAATCAAATCAGTTAAATAATCAGATTATGCACTATTGTATATCAAATTTCCATACGGCATTATTCAGAGAACGTGTGACGAAGTGTGTACGTGTGCTCGCAAATGTGAGTGATTGTGTACTTTTGTGTATAAGTGACCTTCACCAGAGAGTGAAATGAGGGGGGGGGGGGGGGGGGGGGGGTTCAGAATAAATGGGATTGTTAGGGTTGAGTGACAGTTGAGTGTCGGTTGAATCTTTACCAATTATCAATCTAACGTCTCCACTGAAGTGTTACTGAACAAAATAGGAGTTGAATATTTAATGAATTTCTTTCCCTTTCCCCATCTATCTATCTTTTTTTCCATCTGCCCTCTCTCTGTTTAGTTTAGGAAGGCAATTAAACTCAGCATATGACCTGTAACCTGAAGCTTTGACTGACCTTCATACCGCAGTAATACATTTGTGAGATATTGTGTCCCGGTTTGGTGCTTAGTAGTCGCTCTGTAAACAAGCTGCACTTTATTTCAAATCTGCCAGCGCAATGTGTACGCCTGTGGCTGCGTGGATAAATGCTGTTTCGTGACGAGACTTGAAGTTGCAAACATGATTTTCATTATGCCACAGATGGTCACTTCAAATCAGCCCAAGTCACTCCTTTTTTGTGAGTGCCAGCTCAAAAATCTCTTTCCATCCCACTGTTTTTCATCACAGCTGTTCGCAGATTTCACCACTTGCTTAAATTTAATAAAGCCCTAGTCAAATCATTTTTAAGTGAAATCACAGCTTTCATACTTCATGAAACATCCTAATAAGTACTCATCCATAGTGATTTTGATTGATTTGGATACATTTCCAGATTATATTCGATTCAATTCAGTAGGGCTTTTGTGTGTGTGTGTGTGTGTGTGTGTGTGTGTGTGTGTG
Source organism: Gila orcuttii (assembly GCA_026230005.1). Lineage (NCBI taxonomy): Eukaryota > Metazoa > Chordata > Actinopteri > Cypriniformes > Leuciscidae > Gila > Gila orcuttii. Next base: position 7,900,713 of record JAPDVR010000023.1, on the reverse strand, counting down.
TGTGTGTGTGTGTGTGTGTGTGTGAAATTCTCTTAGCCAATGTTGTAAATCATGCAGAAAAACGCTTGATGCATTACAAAAAATATTAATATGCTATTATTATAAAAAAAATTAAAACATATTATATGCTATTTCAGAGTTAAGTTTTTAACTAAAAGTTTAAACTTTAAATTGCATTTCTTGTGTAAAATTGTAAGGGATTGTTCAAAATTATTATAATATCATAAACTCGTCCGTTATAAACTCCTTTTTAAAAGCTCTGAATGAGTCTGCATAAAGTATGGGTTTATAGTTTTAAATGATTCAATAGAAGGACTCAAATAAGTATTTTGTTTTTATTCAGTCTATTATTTCCAGCTCTACTGTTCGTGACTTGTGCATGCAATGTTTGAAGAATACGATTTTGCCTAAGGGGAAACAAAACTTCATTGAAATATTCATAAGTAACTTCACTGAAATATTTGAAGTTGTAGTTGTAATTGAATAAATAATTTCCAAAAATTGTAATACTTTATTTGATTATGATGTGTCACAGTTTTAAGATGTAGTGGTGTGTAATGGTGCTGAATGGCAATGGACTTTCCCTCTCTGATCCTCTCGGAGAGTCACGCATATACAAACCATAATCTCCCGCTCTATGTTTTCTGGTTTAATCGAGGCAAAACCCATCAGCAAGTTCACAGTTTTTCATTGGTTCTTATCTCATTTTCTCTCAAATTCTCCTCGTCTGTTGATCATTTTTCACACTCTTAAAAATAAAGGTTCTTTATTGGCATAAGTGCTTCCATAAAGAACATTTAACATCCATGAAATTGTTCTATTGCACAAAAGGTTCTTTATTGTGGAAAAAGGTTATTTTCTGTAGATTAATACAAATGTTATTCACTCTGAATTTTTTTTTATTTTCTGTTCACTGAAAGGTTCTTTGGGGAACCAAAAATGGTTCCTCTATGGCATCACTGCGAAAATCCTTTTTTGAAACCTTTATATTTAAGAGATACCCATACTTCTTTGCACACATTTGCAGGGGTTTTTTTTTATTTAAATTATATTTATATTGAATGTGTAAAGCTGACATCTCACTTGCATTTTCAAACTGATAAACAGCTTGCACACCAAAAGCATTCAAGTCTTTTTATTATTCACTTTATGCATTCATATCACCTATTTAATGCATTCATCTGTTTTAGTGTTTCAGAAGAATAGACACAGGGCACTAAGTGTTATTAAAACAGTGTGAAAATGATTTCTGACAGATGGAGTGAATCTGACAAACGGAATTCTTTAATTATTGCAATAACCATTAACGTGTGTGTGTGTGTGTGTGTGTGTGTGTGTGTGTGTGTGTGTGTGTGTGTGTGTGTGTGTGTCTCTGTGTGACTTGGAGTTACAAACCAATCCATTACAGACCTGACCACAGAAAGGACCATTAATAATCTTTACAGTAATTAGTGGTGTTTGCTAGGGCAAGCATAACAATTATTACTGCTTATACTTTGGGTTAGCAATTCAAACTAACCCCTGAACCAAAGAATTAAAAAGATAATTCGGTTATCACAACTTTAGATATTGTGAAGAATGATGGGATCCAAACAACATTGGACCTAAATTGACATTTATTGAAAGGACAAAAACACTGAGACTTTTTAAAAAAAAAAGTTCCAAAGAAGAAAGTCACAATAGACATTGTTTCAAAGCAGCTTAACAGAAAATCATGATGTCGATGTTTATAGTATCTTAATATCGTCATGCCGTATAGACGTACATATAGCAGTTGGGTGATCAAATTAAAATTCGACAATGCAAGCAATCAAGAAAGTCATAATCAAGTTTTATAAAAACATGAGGTTGAGTAAATTATGACAGAATTAAAATTTTTGGAAGAACTATCCCTTTAAAGTTCTATTGAAATCAGTGGTTACTTTCATTTTTCCAAGTTAATCTTAGATTTATGATTTTTGCCTGGTGGAGAAAAAAAAATCCATGTAAAAGTGCAGCAATCATACACTCCAGCACATGCTCATACTAATATTCCAGGGCGTGAGAGTGCAAATCTTGCTTATGTGTGTGTTGCTCTTTAGTATCAGTAATTTTCAGGCCTGCTACACTAAACCTTAGGTGATGACATTGTGTCCAGAGCTTAGTAATCACTCTGTACATGCTCTGTATGGCACAGACAGGACGATGAGAGATTATCAAAAGGACACAGAAGAAGTCACAAATTATTTAAAGTGTAGTGTGTAATATAGCTGTTTGTTAATGTAAATTGTTTTCCGATTCTGAACTGCCTGAAACGAGGACTCACCATCAGTAATTCAAGTCTTACTTCTTGTTCGATTCGCCCTCAAACATTAGCTGCGTTTACATGTACACCTTTTGTTTAAATTCATTTCGACTGATGAATCCGAACGTGGTGTTCACATGAATATTAATAACATAATACTATTTTGTATTAAAGGCATTTGAATTGTAGACATGTTTAAGGTCAGTCTTGTAGGAGTCTGTTGTTTCTTTTCTTCTAAAGTACTTCATTGTTCTCTCTTTGCTGTTCTTCTTTGTCTAATCTCGTTTCTGGCTCCATTAATTTGTTTATTATCTCCCTGACTGTGTTTTAGTGATGTGAAGGTTGGTCTAACCCTCCTGCTTTTGGTTAATACAGTGCAACAGATGTCCTTTGACTGTGACTGTACACATTAGAAAACATTAGTGCTTATGAGTAAAAAAAAAATCGCCTCATTAAATATCCTGGTTTGCACACATTAATTTGTGTGACTTTAAAAAATTATTTTTACATTTTTCAAAAATGATGGCTCTTCGTCTTTTAAAATAGACATGCAAGATTACATCCATTCAGTTTTTTGGTCACTGGTTTCCACATCTGTCAAAGTTCAGTTTGCGGTAGCTATTGGAGCCACTGACATCATTTCAATCCTGTATGTGCACATAACTAATTCTGCCAGAATCCAATTAGAGAACCGTTAAAGGGGATTATGGCACACTTAGTCTGCTCTCTCCCAACCTGATTAAAGGGTTTATTAAGCTTTTACAGTGTTGTGCTTCACAGACAGGTTTAAACCCGATGAGTTTGAGAAGATCAGCCCAACATCGTTTTTCTCGCTTCATCCGCCACTGTGCTTTGGTTTTGAAAAGGCTTAACACACTGAACCTGTTGCTGACAGGTTCAGATCCATCTCTGGTCTGGTGAGCAAAGATTTATCACTACTGAGATTAGAGAAGTGCATGGGCATGTTTCTGAAACTAAGACCATTAAAGGGATAGTTCACCCAAAAATGAAAATTTTGTTATCATACTCATCCTCAAGTTGTTTCAAACCTGTATGAGTTTCTTTGTTCCCTTTCAGTCGATAACGTCAGACGTAGTCTGGGGATCACGCCAGGGAGCCTATCATCTTCGAGTACTATTGAACGAGCCAATGTAATTGCCGTGCGTGATTCGCATCACACACTCCGCCCCTGCGGCGCGGGTATAAATATGCACGCACTAGTTGCCTTTCGCTTCGGAGCCGATCGTTTGATGTCTCTGAGAGTGCTGTTGTTTACAACGAGCGAGTGTGTCGGTGTTCTTCAGGAAGACTCTCCCAGTGCTGGTGTTCTACAGCGCGAGTGCAGCGGTGATCGCGAGCTTTGAGCTCTCAACTGCTGTTTTAACAGCAACAAATTTCTAAATGTTTGTGTGTGTTGACGGCTGGTTAGAGGGCGGAAAAGTGAGTGCTTCACTGTTTCAGTTCTCTGTTCAGTGTTGCCGCGGTCATTCCCCTGTGTGCTCCGGCACTTGTGACGGTCCTATTTTCTGAAAGAGCAACACGGGTGCGTTTGCGTCTTTTTCAAGATGTCATTCCACCTGTGCGTTTCTGGATGCGATCGTCCTTTTCCTCTCTGACGGTCACAATTGTTGCATCACGTGTTTGAGCTATATGTTTATATTTATATAAATATGTATGCATATGTGCTTATATGTTCAGCATGCTGAGGCAGCTTTTGTGGACGGTTCATGTTCTCATTGCGGGAATATGACTGTCGCAGTGTTGAGATCGAGACTCGCCTTCGTCCGCGAAGTGCGAGTCCCCATTACCATGCCCCACCCCTGGTGCCATGTGGGATGGGTGATCGGAGGATAGTGATGGATGTCCCGCCCGGTAACCATTCCCTGTGGGCTCCTCACTCCTCCATCACACCGCAGCCGATGGAATTCCTGTTGAGCATACTGGTCCCTCTGTGATGGACTGATCAGCTGTTTCAATGGGGGTTCCCCCTGAGGATAAGATGTCGATGGCAGCATCGGAGGGTGAGCTGGCCTCTGGAAATGACGACTTGGCTGTGTTATCTCCCTCTGGGAGTGTAATGTTGCCCAAGCAAAATCCAGAAATGTCAGCTATGCTGAAACGAGCCGCCGAGGCTGCCGGGCTCGAGTGGAACCTCCACCGTGTCCCGTTCAGCCTCGGTTGGAATCTGGAGTTTGATATCTTGGGGCGGGCCGCGCTGGTTCTCAGCTCGCCCCCAGTGCCTTTCTTTCCCGAAATGCATGGAGAGCTTATCAGGTGGTGAACAGCATCTTTCTCTGCCAGAAACTGCCTGAATAGCTTTTCCCCCTCACTACCCTTGATGGAGGAACGGTGAAGGGTTGCGAGGTGTCCCTCCATTGGAGCGGTCTGTCGACACAGGTGCACCTGTGTCCGGCGGCCGCTGCCTTTTGGGGGGATCCTCGTCTCCCCCTAAGGCCTGTGAGTTTTCGTCCGTTCCGACGAGCAGAGCTTACAAAGCCTATGGGCAAGCCGCTTCCTCTTGCATGCCATGGCGTTGCTTCAGGTCTGTCAGGGCAGGGCACCCATGGCATGCACGAGGGTAATCCAGACCGTGCGCTCATAGGTGAGCACCGCACTGCATCTGACCTCGCCCTCCGGGGCACGAGTGTGGTAGCGTGCGTGATCGGTCTGGCGATGTCCACCTTAGTGGTCCAGGAGCGCCATCGTTGGCTCAGCCTGGTTGATATGGTTCCTGGTCTCCCCAATTTCCCAGGTTGGGCTGGTCGGCGACGCGGTGGAGAACTGCATCCAACAGTTCTCTGCCGCTCAAGCGCAGACGGAGGTCATCCGGCACATCCTGCCCCGGTGGTCAGCTGCTGCCTCCACCCGCCGCCGGTGGCAGCTCCTCCGCCTGCTCGTTGCCGAGGGCGTTCCCCGGCCGCCGCTCCTGCTGGGCCTCCGCAGCAGCCTCCACCCAGGCCTCAGCATGGAGCCGGCCGCAGTAGAGATGCCCAGCCCGCTCCAGGCGCTGCCAAGCCAGGTGGCAAGCGACAGCGAAAGCATTCTGGAGCGGGCCGCCCAGGGATGGATGAGATGCTCTTGGAGTGATACGATCACTCCCTCCCCCCGGATGAGGGTCGGGTGGAGTCTTTGTTTGTGTGTGTGTCTGTTCTGCGGCTGGCTCCCTAAAAAAAAAAAAAAAAAAGCGGAGCAAGCGGAGCAAGCGGTACCCACACTTCAGAGAGAGAGCAAATTCATCTGTTCCTGGGTCCCAAGAGGGTCAGTCTGGCGGGTGTGACCCTGTATAGCCTTACACCCCTCAGCTCCCCCTTGGTCGCCAGCAGGCAGCTTGGTGCGTTCGAGGACCCGGTCATCCGCCTTCTCACGTGCCCCCTGCTGCTAGTGGAGACAGGTAAGTGTTGCACAGCACACTAACACCACTCTCTCTACTTTGCTGCCCCACCTCAGGCTCGGCTATCCCGCTCAAGTCAGTGATAATCATCACATTAGGTGTTGAGCAGACGTGCTCCTGAAAATCCAGTGATATTCATCACACCTAGTGTTGAGCAGTGCTCCTGACTTATGCGTGCTTATCTTATCCTGCTGGCGAAGGATTTGATATAGCCACTCCTACAGCCGGTATGAAGGCCAGTTGTAAACTTGTTCTTCATGCTACTAGGTGGTGGGTCGTGACCATCTTGGCCCAAGATTGGTCTTCAGCTCCGACCTGAAAGACATGTGCTTCAGATCTCTACCTTCCGCGCTGCAGGCCATCCTGTGTGTTGCCTGTGATGGTTGAAGTATCAGTACAGAGTCCTTCCCTTCGAGTGCTCCAGAGCCCGTTGGGTCTTCAGGTCAACTGGGAGAGAGTAATCTCGCCCACGGGTTGAGTATCTCTTTTTCAGTTTTGGAGATGGACTCGGTCCAACACGTCTCTCCAATGGAGTGTGTTCAGCTGGTGTTGAAGTGAGAAAGGGTCCCACTGAAAGAACTTTGAGAGGCTCCTGGGGCATATGGTAGATGCAGCCATTGGCTTCCTCCATATGATGACTGCTTCAGCGCTAGCTTCACGATCGGGTCCCAAGGTGACCGTGGCAGAGCAGCTCACCCTGTGTGACTATAGTCATCCCGGTCTGCTGCCAAACCCTCTTCAACTGAGGGGCCATGTACAAAGGGCATGTTTTAACGGGGGCCTGGGCGACCCTCGACTACACGGGCATTCGTGCCTTGAGTTGTTAGACATTGCGACCATTGCGCAAGCTTCCCTTGCATGTCACAACTCACCCGTCACCTCCTCCTTGGAGTCAGAAGCTTCTGAGGACGCTTTGTTCCACTCTTCCCGCTCTACTCAATCGTGCCGCCAACGAGCCTCACGACAGTTATAGCCAGGGCAAGTGGAGACTCCATCCCCTGGGTCCAGCTGGGTCATGACCATTCCGGGGCCGCTCAGTTGCCTCTCCGGTTTCGTCTTCCTGCCAGTTTTCTGTCCGAGCGGACTTCCCTTGGACAGACACTGGCTCTCAGCTGCCCCGGGGGCCCGCAGAAATGCGTTTCCCCAGTGAGCCTCCTAAAAGCGACTGCGACTTATGGTCGCCTTGCACCTGCTCGAGTCAGTGAATTCATCACACTTCATGTTGAGCGGAAATGCTCCTGAAACTCAGTGAAGTTCATCGCACTCAGGTTTTGAGCAGCAATGCTCCTGTAGCTCAGTGAATTTATCACACTCAGGTGTTGAGCAGTAGTGCTCCTGGAGCTCAGTGAATCCTTTTCGCACTCAGTGTTGAGCAGAAATGCTCCTGTTGCTCAGTGAAGTTTTTCGCACTCAAGTGTTGAGCAGAAATGCTCCTGTAGCTCAGTGATTTATCCAACTCAGGTGTTGAGCAGAAATGCTCCTGAAGCTCAGTGAACTTATCACACTCAAGTGCTGAGCAGAAATGCTCCTGAAGCTCAGTGATCTTCACATGTTGTGTTGAGCAGTGCTTCTGTCTTTTTGCGCCCGTCGCTTGCACCTACGGTGCCAAGTCAGGAGGAAGCAGGTCTTCATAGTTGCCCCTTATTGGCCCAACCAGACCTGGTTCCCATCGACAGCCTTCCTGACTTCCCCTGAACACCTTTTCAGGGACGGGGCACGATGGCACCCGCGTTTTACCCCTGGAGATTCCGGGCGGTCTTACATCTGAACGCGGAGGTTCAGGTGGCTATCACAGGACATGTGATAGTTACTATCACATCTGCGAGCACTCCCTAGAAATGGGTAGCGTGCTTACGTCTTTAGAAGTGGAACCTAGTCGTTGAGTGCGTCTTCTCTCCAGAGGAGATCCTGAAAGCTTTCGATCATTTCAGTGCTCTCTTTCCTGCAAGATGGGTTGGAGTAGGCTGTTTTCCTTCACTCTCAAAATGATGTTGCCTCGGTGTTTAAACGACGCTCATCGTGATGCAGAAGTATGGAGAAGCACGTCCTGATCGTCAGGTTCCTGAGGAGCAAGGTAATGTAAATCCTTGCATCCCTCTTTATCCTCTTGGGCCTAGTCTCTGGTGCTACTGCACTGCAGAGACCGCCCCTGAGCCACTGCAGGCAGTGAGTTAAAAATTCTGTTATATCAGTTCTCCTGCTCGCGTGGTCTCTACTAGAGGGTAGGGACTTGCTTTCTTTCGGTCAACGTATTGTGCCTGGAGTTCGGTCCGGCTAACTCTCACAAGCTGAGACCCCGGCTCGGTTTGTGCCCAAGGTTCCTACCTCTCCCGTAATAGGAGCAGGTGGTGAGCCTGCAAGCGCTGCCCCGGAGGAGGCAGATCCAGCCCTGGCTTTCTCTGTCCGTTCGCTTATAGCGGTTAGACGTGTACAGAACGCAAGCCATAGACCTCAGACCAGCTCTACAAATATCTGTTAGGAATTCAGCAGAGAGGGAAGGCTGTTTCCAAGCAAAGTTGGCCACTTAGTGCTTGCTTTCATTTCGGTAAAAATTCCGAGATGCAACATGTCCACTTAGGTGTTGAGCTCCTCTATGATGAGTGTAAAGTGCTCCGCCTCGGCGTTGACGCTATGCTTTGCTAACAGATTCTAGAGTTGGGGGCTGGACGACACCTAGTCGAACCACTGCTTCCCGTGGGCTCCCTTCTTATGAAGCCAGTTTCACCGTGAGCCCGGTTCAATTGTCGGCTTGCTGTGCCATTCCCCTCCTATGGACTGGATACGTGCGCCTTTCTACTCCAGTTGAGTTCCCTTAAAATTGAACCCTGTTGAGTTCCTCCACACCCCTCCGACGTCGGACGTGCGGAACGTCTGGTGTTAGGCCTACCACTTGTAAGCAGTGTGGAACCTGTGTTAGGCTGGGTCCATATGTTGCTGTCCCTATGGCAACCCCATATGTGTATACTTCCATGATACGGCTCCCTACGGCGAGCCCGTGTCTTCCCTCGGCAGAGTCTCTGCCGTCACTGGCCGGTGAGTCTCCCCCCGTCTTAGGCTGGAGCCACCACAGTGTTATTTCATATGTTATACTGCCCGGTCATCCGCCCAGTTCATATGTGTATTTTCCACATTTACCTCCCTTCGGGTAGGATGTGCTTCCGCAGCATCCCTTCCTTCCAATGTAAGGGAACGCTTTCCCAGTGGTCCTGTAGGAACAGCAGTGACTTCCCTGCCTAAGCCCTGTCCTTCCCCGCCTAGAATTGCGGGGGCATCAGGAGGCTTTTTTGTCAAGGCACTGGAAGGTGGCAGCTTAAGTGGCTTTTTCAAAGGTTATCCCCATTCAGTAGACCATCGACTACGTCTGACGTTATCGACTGAAAGGGAACGTCCTGGTTGCGTATGCAACCCACCGTTCCCTGAAGGAGAACGGTGAAGGTGAAGGTCCCACTACCGCTGGACCACCGCTGACTCCGGGTTACGCTCGGCTCCTCAGCGAAAAAGCAACTAGTGCGTGCATCCACTTCCGTATTTATACCCGCGCCGCAGGGGCGGAGTGTGTGATGCGAATCACGCACGCCAATTACATTGGCTTGTTCAATAGTACTCGAAGATGATAGGCTCCCTGGCGTGATCCCCATTCAGTCACCCGTCGACTACGTCCTCCGTTCCCTCCTTCAGGGAACGGTGGGTTTTTGTTGACGGGGGGGGGGGAGGGGGGGCTGGAGTTGGATGGGGCTTACATGCGCTTCATGAGGCATACACGCACATTTGCACACACACGTAAGGTCGCTCTCTCCCTCTCTGTCGTGCATGCGCTACACGGTTTGGAGCTCGCGAGCTCTAGATTTCGGGAGATTTGAACTAATTTGCGGGCATCAGGGAGCCGCTATAAATATGCGGGAGACTCCTGGAACTTCCGGGAGACTTGGGATATCTGTGAACGCATACATCTCTGTCCAATCATCTTTGAAAACTCTATTTTCTTCGTCAACATTTCTTTTCCTGGACTTTTTCTCCACACCCATTCAAACGCTTACTGCGGTGAAGTGTCGCGTCGCACCCGATTACGTCAAAAGTCATAGGCTCACTGGATGTCATGGCAACTAAATCACGGAGGAAAACTTTAAATATCTCGCCTTCGTTTTAATTTCGGACCATCTCAAAAAATACATAAAAAATAAACAAATGATTTTAACATGCGTTTATCAAAGTAGGAAATCCACACTTTTAATCCCTTACACACAATTAGTGCTCTTGAAATACGAAATGGAGGCAGGTCCGGATTGAATTCCCTCTGGGTCCGGATCCGGACCGGAGTCCGGACTTTGAGAAGTACTGATAGCCTATATTGTTTCAGTTGTAAAGTATGTTTAAGTTAAAGTGTTATCATGGTTGTATTTAATTAGCTGATTTAAATTTTAACAATAATTTTAATTCATTGTCTTTGGACAGTATTATTTTCAATAATTACACTAATTAATTAGGGGTTTTTTACTGAAAGGTGAATTTGAGAGGTGCTTAGCTCATAATTTTTTTTAACCAAAATTACTATAATTTTTTTCTTTATGATTTCAAAGTTTTGTAGGTTTTTGAATGAGATTATGTAATAAGCACATATTATTTAACATTTCCTAATCCCATTCCCCTTTCTTCCCATCAAAGTAGCTGGAAATAAATACATTGTGTTAGCTGTTGAAATTTGAGACCAAACAGGTTTATTGTTTATTTTGTCGGTTTGATCTTTGGAGGTTAAGGTGGAGTCACTGGAGAATATTATGTCATTTTTCTTAATCCAAGCGGTTTCTGGTGCCTTGGGCCCAGTTGAGTATTTGTCCCTGTGGGCCTCTAGTTGTGAGTCGGAATTAAAGAACTAATGGGAAATTGGGGTGCTGACCCGTCTTCCTTTCTAAAACCACATCCGGTTCTAGATTTAGGCACTGATTGTTTATGACCTGATTACCAGCATATCCTTGTGGTCCAGTCCCCTACTATGCGGAAGGAAGACATTTGGGCCCCCCTGTGGAAGCCACATATGTTTCAATGCTACATGTGCCAGTCGACTGACGCATCGCAAATCACCGCAACAACCTCAGCAGTGCCGGAACTCGAGAGAGTCACGTGATGCTCAGCATCATAGAGTTTGAGCTCACCAGCTCCGTCAAGGTCACAGTAAACAGTCCACTCAGCACAAACACATTCATTCAGTCCCCCGTGAGAAAAAACTCACATCAATATGCATTACCATATAACCCCATTACTGTACATCAACAAAATCATGCAGCCATGCTGTTCTGTGCAAGACAACTTTACAGTTACACTCTCAAAAAAACTAATGCACAGCATTGTAGCAGAGATTTAAATTCCCAGAAATGTTTGAGAAATGGTGTTTTAGATTATTTTTTTCATATGAGAACAAAGCACAACAATTTGTGTGTATTAAATAATGAAATACTAGTAAAAAAAATGTTCTTCTATTTAAATTTTATCCTTCATTTTATCAAATCTTTTCTATTTACATTTGTCCTCCATTTTTTTTTCATTTTTCCTCCAATATCATTTTTTTTATGTTAAATTAGGCTTACTTTGTTCATTATTTGTTTGCAACATGATAGTCAAACTCTTTTTGAATTAATTGTGAATCAAAGTTACATCCTAAATAGAATTCGTAATTGCTTATAAGTGTCTATTTCAAGAAGGAAACGTCTGCCGGTTCAATGATACATAAAACTCAAGCAAGACATGGACATCTTGACTAAATCTTGTGTCCTCAGATATTCAGCAGCTTTTGTGTATTTTCTAGAAGTCAGTAAAGTGTGATAATGGCTCATATCTTCAATGACTGACCTTAAAACAGACCGTCCACTGACCTTTTGTGGAGAGAGAAAGATGGAGATCTCTTAGTGTGGGGGAGGGTGGAAAGGATGAGGGGATGTGTTGGTTTTTGGCAAAACGGGCAATGTGAGTTAATTCATTTGTGTGTGTGTGCGTGTGTGTGTGTGTGTGTAATACTTTAAAAGAGAAAGGAAAAGGTGGGAGACAAGATTAAAGGAAGGATTAAAAGTGACCTTGCCGTGTCATAGAGGTGAAAAAAGGAAGGAAGCCCACACATCGTCACGTCTCTCCAGAGGTCTGCATTTTAATAGCGTTTCCCTGTTCATGCTGTATCAGATACTCCATTGAACAATCTGGTTGTGACGCCCTTGACGTCTGGAGCCTTTGTACAGACTTCAGCACTTACAAGACAATGTTATTCCCATCCGAGTCTGTAAATATACAAGAAAAAAACGATAAAATTAAATAAACTATTTAAAAATATACACTAAACTATTTCTATTTTTATACATACTGTATGATTTGATCAGATTTTAATATATTATTTATATTGTATATTTGAATATATATGTGTCTGAATAGTACATTAAAAAGTATATTTATTTATTATTTACTCATTTACACACACAGAGAGAGACACAAACAAAAAAGTTATCTTAGGAGGCAAAATCATTAATGTTGCCTACTTTTTTGGAATGCTGGAAATTGCTGTCTATGGGAAGCTCATAAGTTTTTGTAATAGAGTTATAGAGTTGTGCATAGAAGTCTTTCTTTAAGAGATTGCAGTCTTTTAACCCCTTAGGCTAGAGTTTATCAGAAGTCAAACATTCACGATGAGTCATCGGCACACATGCTCATTAGAAGCCACTAATGAACAGGAAGCCTAGTGTGTGATATCACTGCTGGTCTGTTTGTACAACAGAATCTGTAAGTCTGTCAGACAAAATATTACAGTGAATGAGCACTGAATAGAATTATATTTGCATACAGAGTTCGCCTTTGGCCAAACACACATACTCTGTGCAAATGCAAATATGCAAATGCAGTCACGAATGCTTGGCCAACGCATTGCATGCACAAAGTCCTGTTGTACATAACAATGTACTTAATATACACTCACCGGCCACTTTATTAGGTACACCTTGCTAGTCCAGGGTTGGACCCACTTTGTGGCATAGATTCAACAAGGTGCTGGAAACATTCCTCTGAGATTTTGGTCCATATTCACATGATGACTTTCAACTTATATCATATTATGTACTTTACAGAGTCACTGAGTCACTCTTTTATTTTTAGAGCTGCTTTATTGCAGAATTGAATTTTGTTTGCATCATTGAATCGTTATTTTTCTGTTTATCCCGGTAAAGCTTCTTTGAAACAATCTGTATTGTATAACGCGCTATATAAATAAAGGTGACTTGACTTGACATGATAGCATCAAACAGTTGCTGCAGATTTATCAAATGCACATCCATGATGCGAATCTCCCGTTCCACCACATCCCTAAAGTGCTCTATTAGATTGAGATCTGGTGACTGGAGGCCATTTGAGTATAGTGAACATATTGTCATGTTCAAGAAACCAGTTTGAGATGGTTGTGTGTGAAAATTCCAGTAGATCAGCAGTTTCTGCAATACTCAGACCAGCCCATCTGGCACCAACAACCATGCCACGTTCAAAGTCACTTTTTACTCTGACACATTTTGGAACACAACGACTCATGTATTCAAGCTTGCCTTGCTAGAAATCTTTATTCATATATTTACACAGTTTTGGGCCCACAATGTTCATTACTCCAAAATAGACTGTACAATTTGAATCTGAATGAAATGGCTCAAATCTCATGAGATAGATCTCCTGTTCTCAGTTTTTAGAAAATACGTTGTATAGACAAATAACAAGCATACCCTGTTTAAAGTACGGACATTTGCATTTATTACATTTATATCTAAATATAATACAGTCAAAATCTGCTGCATGCAGGTTTAGTTGTGTTAGTACAATTGCAAATTTTGCATGATGTTAGCTGTCGTACTATTATTGTAAACTCAAATTATGCTGTAGAAAACGTTGTGCTAGTTTGCGTGCTGACATCATAATCCATCCTTATCAACAACACATGCCGTTTTAAGAAAAACATCATACAATCAATAAAAGCAGTTCCCTGTTGACACCTGTCTGTTAGGTGGACATTAAAAGTCAATTTCCCTGTAGTATTCAGCTCAAGGAAATTGCAACATGTTGATGCGTTTCATCTTCAGGGCTAAAACACATTTACATTCCTCTATTCCTTTAGCCCATAATTCTCATGCAGTCCTTCATTTGAAACATGCTTACTAAATCTGATCCCGTGGTCTAATGGTTTAATCATAAGCATCTAATCTGGCTCTTTCTCTGTATTAGAAAGGTCATACATTGTGCAGTCGTGTCCAAACGGACGTGCACGCTTAAAGAATTTTTGCTCTTATCATTTCTGCTCCAGACAGATTCTAGGAAGTACTAATCCTCTAATGGGATGGCATTGAATTGGTGCATCGATTGCATGTTTTTCTGAAGCAAGGGAACCAGGGGAATGTGTTTCTGCTCTGCCTCGTCTGTTTTGATAACATTGTTCAAACAGCGTGTCCTCGACCCTGTTTCCGACGTCACGCTTTTCAGTTGAACGAGAGCACTTCATTCAAATAACACAGCTGCCAACCACTTGAAGAGAGAAGACAGGAGACCATTGAAAGGAAAGTCACAAGTTGCCATTTTTTGGTAGAAATGGACATAACTTAAGCTACTCCCAAACTGACCAATGTAAATATTTGTTAATATTTTTATTATTCCAATTTTATTATCGTATCAGAACTGTTATTTTTTATCAAATTTTTTAATGCTAATTTGTTAGCAAAAACTTTTTTTTTCTCACTTAAATAAACACTCCTTCAAAGTAATAATTAATATAAAAAAAAAGTAAAGAAACAAATTAAGTGCTTTTAGTTTTTCAGATGTCAACTGGTTGTATATTCAGTCAGTATATTCATTACTACCAGTATGGAATAAACACTGGTATATTTTATTTTTATTTGTGATTGTATTAAAATCCAGTGTTCACAAAAAGTGCCATTATGCTACAATGTTGCCATTTTTTTTAAACTAGTTTTTAACATGATTTTTTAGACATGTTGCATGATACTACCATGTTATTACAATGTAATTACCATGTTACCATTGTACTGCAATGTTGGCTTTTTTGGTTTGTTTTTAACATGATTTTTTTTACCTGTACCATGGTATTACCATGTGTAGAGGGGACATTCACAGTAGATGTATGTATTTTGTAGCCTAAATACAATAGTATATGAATTTCAGTGTATTATCGTATACAATCATATTGTCATAGTACCTTGTTTTATATATATATATATATATATATATATATATATATATGTGTATATATATATATATTATAGTACTAAAAAATGTGCATATTGATATCGCATACTATTTACATGGAACTCTGAGGAATACTATGGAATTTTCATGGTACCATGTCCAAAAATATGAACAGTAAACTGTCAAAAGTTAATCAGCAGATTCCGATTGCAGAATCCTGCTGCTGCACTAGAAAAGCACATGATTGAACAGAACTATGAATTTAAGTGCACAGTGGATTAACTGCATGATTTCACCCTGCTTCATCACTGCATGCTGCTCTGGCTCGCGTGGTCCAGTCATTTGGGATGGGAATTGGGTCAAATTGTTTCCTGTGTTCTCCATTCATGCAAACACCCAGACCCATACAGAAAAATGTCTCTGCTGCTCACACCTGGGACATTACTGTTGGCCTTTTGATGTGTCCCTTTGTCCACATGACTGAAGATCACTTCAGAGATGCTTTACGTGGCTCATAAACAAAACAGTGATGCATACTGTTCACTGAATTACAGCCATGTAGCTAGCGCACTTCATGCTGCTTATTTTTTGAGCAGTGGGAATCCAGAGAAAAAAAGTGCTGCTTAAAAAGTATAAAATATGTTTGCCTAAATAACTTTCATTTAGCAAGGGGACTTTAAACTAAGACAAAGCAGGTGTTTCACAGTACATTTTTATTATAATACACTTTCAGTTGGTTTAGATAACAGCTGAACACTTTCAGCTTATTCACATCAGTTTATTTCGGAGCAGTGAAAAGAATCTGGAGGCTGTCAACTATAAAGAGCTCTTTTATCATCTTTAGCAATAAAGATGATGGATGAATCTGTTCTTTTTTGTCTAAAATGCATTCGGTAGCGACAAACCAACCACTGTATGTTCACAGTTTGAGCTTAAACTGACTTTTAAAACTTGCCTCAAACTGCAAAAAGCTGATGACACGAATAAACCCATTGAGCACACTAAAAAACTTTTAATCCGATCTACATCAAGACTTGGTTTGAATCTACATTTTATTTGATTTATTTTATTATGTAAAGACCCTAGGTCCATAAAATCCAAATATAAAATTTTTCCTAATGAATTTATTTTTTTTTTTTCATTTCAGGCTGAGATGTTTGGTGAAACAGTTGGAGAGAGGTGAAGCTTCTGTTGTGGACCTGAAGAAAAACCTAGAATATGCTGCATCCGTTTTGGAGTCTGTCTATATTGAAGAGACGAGGTAAGCACAACTCTGACACACACATTGTGAATATCCTCACATGTTAAATCATCACATTTGGGGTCAGATATCAGGTGTCAGAGGTATATGTCATTCCTAGAGTGCGTTAGATAGTTTAATCCCTAAAGCTGCTCTTAAACCCCCATGTTGATTTAAAATAAAGATAGAAGAAGGATTGCAGTTCTGTAATGCTGTCTTCTCTCTGCAATGAGTGTTCTAGTATTTAATGTGTTTTGTTTCAGTTGTTTAGACAGAAATGGAAAATTTGGCCACCATCTGAGAAGGAAATGTGCCAAGCATCAAATTAAAGACAAAATTCTATTATTCACTCAACCTCGTGTTTTTCCAAACCTGTTTGACTTTTTCCCATGGAACACAAAAGGAACATTTAGCAGAATGTACATGTTTTTGTTGTTGTTGATTTCTAGGCAATTGCAATGAATGGGGCTTTCAGACTTCAAAAAGGATGTAAAACACCATAAAAGTATCATAAATATAGTACATACTGTAGTTCATCTCTATGCTATATTGTGTTTCCCATGTATAACATTGTGAGAGGAACAAACCACAATTAAAGTAATTATTAGCAGACAAGTCTCGACAGCCACCCTCTTCTTGGTATGTTTATGAGAGAATTGGCAATGGCCGAATTTTTTAATCTTTTCTTTTTTAATATTTTTTTCTTTCTTTTTTTCTTTTCATTGAACATATTGTTTCTGTTCACAAAACCAGTTTAAATGATTCAGTGGTGAATCTGACTAATGGGTTCTAATGATCAACTCACTGACTCAAAAACATAGTAAAACTCAAACATGACATAACCCTGACAATTGAGGTCAAAATTATGAAATACTAAGTCATATTTATGAGATAAAAAAGTGAAATTATGACAAAAACTAAATTATTACATGACTCATTATTATGATAAAGTTGAAGTTATTACTATAACTATGACTTTTGTCATAAATTTGACATTTTGTCATAATTTCAACTTTTTATATTACAATTATGACTTTATCTCATAATTTTGCCTTTGTGTCATAATTATGCGTCAATGTAATAATATGCATTTTATCTTATAATTATTAGTTTTTATATCATAGCTATCATTTACCAAATCATGATTTTTTTTAACATGGCAGAAATGGGCTTCCATATGTACTGTAAGTTGTTTTTAGGTGATCTTTGTCTTTGAAGGGGAATTGTATATTTTTATCCATCACTTTTCCTCACAGGCGTTTTGGCTGAAATTTCATCTGACGTGATCGGAAGTGACATGACTTACCCATTTAGTGTCTTCAGACAGCAATCGTGTCTTATATTTGTGTGTGTGTGTTTCTGCAGGCGGTTGGTGGATACAGAAGATGAGCTCAGTGACATCCAGTCCGACTCGGTTCCCTCAGAAGTGCGTGATTGGTTGGCCTCAACTTTCACACGTCAGATGGGGCTGATGTTAAGACGGTCGGAGGAGAAGCCGCGATTTCGCAGCATTGTGCACGCGGTGCAAGCTGGGATATTTGTAGAAAGGTTTGTATGAGGTTTTCCAAGGCTACCAGTATAAAGTAAACCAATTTAAACCCTTTATACTTTCCAAGAACTGATCCAGAGCTGATACATTTTAAACAGGGACTGACTGGCTGGATCGATTGATCTGGACTGACCTGTGACCCTGCTGTGCATTTCCTATCTTGTGTTATTTTCCAGCACGGCATGCTCCTAAAATATTAATGTTAAAGGGCATCTGGAGTGAAACAAGGGATTTTCCCCTTTTTTCACTTCCCAGAAGCTCTCACACATTGACAGAAGTGTGTTATCTCTTTCTGACAGGATGTACCGACGGACCTCCAACATGGTGGGGCTGAGCTATCCGCCCAGCGTGATCACAGCCTTGAAGGTAATGAAACGGCCCAATCAGATTCAAGGTTGTGCCCTCAAATGCACATATGCACAAACACACGCACAACCTGGTCACAGCATGAATGCGAAACGTGTGAATGCGACACATTTTGAATGCACAATAGCTTACGAGATAAACAACAAGGCACAGGTTTGTCTCCAGGCAAACAGCCCTGTTTAATCAACCGAAGTGAACAATTGATCTTTCCCTCGGCCAGCTGGGTTACCTGGCACACTCACACAGGCGTTTTGGACAGGACAGAGAGAGTTTGGACAGTTTTTGATATAGTCAGATAGTTAGTTGTCTTATAGGATGCTGTATATGTGGAAAACATGGATTTTATTTCCTGTTGACACACAAAATCGCACACGATACATTTAAATTACTGTGGAAAAATAAATATCATACATTATTGTGTATAGCAAAAAATTGGGGTCAGTAAGATGGTTTTTTTTTAAGAAATTAGTCCTTCTATTCAGCAAGGACGCATTGAATTAATCGAAAGTTACAGTAAAGACATTTATAATGTTACAAAAGGTTTCTACTTCAAATAAATGTTGTTCTCTACGAACTTTCTCTTCATCAAAAAATCTTGATTTAAAAAAAGATCACCGTTTCCACAAAAACATCATGAAGCAACAAGTGTGTTCAACATTGATAACAGTAAGAAATGTTTCTTGAGCAGCAAATCAGCATATTAGAGTGATTTCTGAAGGATCATGTGACACTGAAGACTGGAGTAATGATGATGAAAATTCAGCTTTGCATCACAGGAATACATTATATTTTAAAATGTATCAAAATAAAAAGCAGTTATTTTACAATATTACTGTATTTTTGATCAAGTAAATGTAGCCTTGGTGAGCATAAGAGTGACTTCTTTCAAAAACATTTTAAACATCTTACCAACCCTAAACTTTTGAATGCTAGTGTATTAGGCAAAATGCAAGAGCAAATTCAAAATATTCCACTTTAATACTTTTCACATGAAATTATAGTCCAGTATATACAGTACATCCAGCAAACTGCTGTTATTCGATCAAGAATGCCATTTCAGAGCTGTTATCAGCTGCATCTGTTCTCCTATCAGCTTCTCACATATATCACAATTTGTGGCAGAACAGTCGCTTCAGTAATAAGTCTCCAATCTTTTAAAAATATTATTTTGTTCTGTTGCCTATTGTAATTCTAATATTCTTGCTGTCTTCTAAGGCTGTGTTTGGAATAGCAAATACCCCTGCAGTATGTAGTATTACACTAGGCTGTGAACAGTACAGTATGCAGAATTTCATTGTCAATGGAATGCTCACATGGTAAAAAAAAAATACTTTTGAATTGAAAAATAAATTGCTCTCCTAAAACTCTCCTAATTTTGTTTGGAGGTCTGCTACAGTAGGTTTACATGCATCCAATGTCCTAAAAACACTTTTTTTCTAAAAATATACACTGAAGGATCACCTCTTTTTTCACAGTGTCTGAAATGGTTTAATAATGGAATCAGTCTCTCTACACCCCTCCTTTCTGAGAGCTTCCTCTTCTCTGATTGGTCAGATAACCCAGTCTGTTGTGATTAGTCTACAGATTACAACATGTGTTGGTAACGAAACCCTCATTAGCATATCTGAATTTCAGCTCCGGAGGCTTCCTCTGCGCTTGATACATAGTGCTACGAACAGTAACAATGTATCAATTCCAGTGTGAGTCCTCATTCTTTGGAATATGAAAATATGGAAGTGGATTCACAGCGCAGAAAACAGTCTCGACATGTTGACAACACGACATGCTGCTACAACATGTTGCTTCTCAGCTAAAACTACAGTGTTTGAGGACGGGTCAAAGTACTGAGTAGACGTTGTTCGCGGTCAGCCAATGAAGTCCATTGGCTGGCATTATGCAAATTAGTTGCAAAGCTACGTAGATTTGTTATGGAAGTGAGACTGGATTTGCTGACGACTCGTTTTGGCGTTTCAGAATCGATTCGTTCTTTTAGGATACAATAACTTTATTTGTCATGCACTTTGATATATTTGATATACATTACACACTGCATTAAAAGGTAACATTCAAAAGAGAATAATAGGGGCACTTAAATGAAATAATACAATTTTTGTTGTGATGCATGTAAAGCTAGGGATAAATATCTAGATTTTAAGAACACCCAGCATTTGTAAACATTCAAACCCATTTAAATTCCACATGCAACGTGTGTGCGAATAAAAGCTGAATAATGTGGTGTCCTATGGTGAAGCCTCTAGGCTGGTATCACAAAGGGCAGAGGTTCAAACTTTAGAAATGGAATAGAGATCTCCTGCCGTCCCCTATAAGTCTTATGCCCTTAAGCAAGTCGGATTGCTTTATCTGCAAGTACTGTAAATGTCTAAAGTGTCTGCTAAGTGACTAATTAACAGAATACTAATACAGATGTTCTTGTCGAACAATAGCAGAAATTAGCTGGCTCCGTCCACCTAATCTTAATAGAAAATGAAGATAATAAGCTGAAACTAATTAGGTTTCGTTTTATATAAAGAGTTTTTAATCCTTGCAAGACCTCTTGCTTTGTCCAGGCCTCACTTATAAAGATGTGTAGAATCATTGTATGTATCGATATGCTAATAAAAAGCTTAAAAAAAAATCTCACTGACCTCAGACTTTTGAATGCTAGTGAATGATTTTTTAATAAACTTACATCACTTTAAGTCATCAGAAAAAGGTTGTATAAGAACATTTTCGTGTCAGTTTTTGCCTCATTTTTAAAATACATAAGATCAAATGTGATTGTACGAGTGTTTTACAAATGAGGCTGCAGGTTTGTACTGGATGTCCTGGTAGCGTCGCAGCAGGATTTTGGCCTCTCTCTCTCTCTTGATCTCACAGCAGTCAGTAGATCTGCATATATATCGCCGCACATTGCCTGAAGCTATGGAAAGCTCTGAGCCGTGACTGAGACAGAGTGCGGGACAAATATTCCAATCTTAGGATGTGAATATTTAATGCAGCATTTTGCAAATGTTCATTGCAACCAACTAATCAAACCTACATAGAACTTTCTTTGAAAGTGATGAGATGAAATAACAGAGGGTCAAACTCAGAGTGGATGGGAGAGATAGAGAGAGAGAGAGAGAGATAGAGAGAGAGAGAGAGAGAGAGAGAGAGAGAGAGAGAGAGAGAGAGAGAGAGAGAGAGAGAGAGAGAGAGAGAGAGAGAGAGAGAGAGAGAGAGAGAAGGAAAAAAATGGAGAACGCAGTTTAATGGATAAACCACAGGCGGCCATAATGTGGACCAAATCTCCTGTATTATTACTGGTTCATTTCATGACTCAGGATTGAAGTATAGAATGATAGAATCACACATCATTCATCATAGACCCTGTTTATAAGGGAGGTGAAAGTAATTTCTACGTTATAAAAAAAAAGATGTGAGGTTGGTATTACTACATTATGCAAAAGCAGCAATTTGTAAGACTCCGGGACTGTGAACATCTTATCACGTTTATAGGCATCATAAAATGAAGTCGTAGAAGTTGCTTTTTCATAAAGATGCATAGAGATCTCATTTATGATTTTCTTTCCTCATGGGAAGTTACTAAAAGTTATCCACGATTATTTACACTGCCATTCAAAAGTTTGGAGTCAGTACGATTTTTTTTTCTTGAATGAAACATACTTTTATTCAGAAATGACGAATTAAATTAATCAAAAGTGACATTTATAATGTAACAAAATATTTCTATTTCAAATAAATGCTTTTTCTTGAGCACCAAATCAGCATACTAGAATGATTTCTGAAGGATCAAGAAGTAATGATCCTGCAAATTCAGCTTTGCCATTAGAGGAATACGTTACATTTTAAAATATGCTCAAAAACAGTTAGTTCAAATTGTAATAATATTTCACAATATTACTCTTTTTTAATCAACCAAATGCAGCCTCATGAGCATAAGAGACTTCTTTTAAAAACATGAATGAATCTTACAGACCTCAAGAGATTTTGAGCAATAGTGTATTTCATGTTTAAAAAGTTGATTGTATTGATATGATAATAATGGTAACTTGGTAAGGATGTTAATACACTGACAGATCTGTCTGTTTTGTTGTTGGTCTAGCATGTGGACACGTGGTCGTTTGACGTCTTCACACTGAATGAAGCCAGTTCAGATCATTCTCTGAAATTTATTTTTTATGAACTTCTGACCAGATATGATTTAATCAATCGCTTTAAGGTAAGATGCTCTCTCTTTTGTTTTCATTATAAGACCAAAAGTACAAGAAACACTTTATCTCAGAGTGGTTTCCTTTGTAATATCATGGTATTGTTGATCTGAGTAAATTAATAATAAGGTAATGTGAAAGAACCATCATTTACCATCACTTTTACAATCACGTTTACAGGGACATTTCATAGCAAAGAAACCAACAAACAGATGGTCATCTACAAATGGCTATTTGACACTGTGGGTTGTTATTTTAAAGTCACCATGAAATCAAAATTGACAATTCTTATTTTTTTAATACATTTTTGGAGTATTATAAATGATTTATCTGTGCACACACTCACATGAGATCGACCAATAGCAAACCACAACAATCCAATCAATTCCTGATTGACAAAACAAAGTCTCGCCCTAAATTTTTTCTTGTTTGAGAAGCAATTTCACTCAATAGGGAGGAATAGACTATCGCAACTTCTGTTTCATGCCGATTTAAAGGCCTTTTTGTGCATCTCCTCAGATCCCTGTTTCTGCTCTGGTGTCTTTTGTGGAGGCCTTGGAGGTGGGCTACAGCAAACACAGAAACCCATACCATAACCTAATCCACGCCGCCGACGTCACCCAGACAGTGCATTACCTTCTGCTCAAGACCGGCATGGTTGTAAGTCCAGAATTGCACCGCCAGAAACCTTCTTCCCAAAAAAAGTCTCCTATGCTGTATGAATTTAATCAACAGTCCTGCCATCGGGGATTTGTGTATGTTTATGTGTGCTTGGGTTAAATAATCATGTACATCGAGTCCCCTCGGTTGTTTATTATCATTATTTCTACTGAACTGAGCTGTTGAAATATGTTTTATTAAGCCTGACACTGCACTTGAGGTATTTATTGAGGTTGGGGCCCACAGAACGGTCCATTCTCTCTTCATGATGCCGCTCATATACCAATCGATAGGAAGTTAATCTCCCTCAACGCCTCAAAACACGCTCCTGTCACTCCCGCAGCGGGCTCATTAACCTCTCCGTGATGTGTGGACTTCACACTGGCGTTCTGACAAATGATTGGCCCCCTAGCATTTACACCACTGATGATTTCTTTTTGTTATTCTGGCTCTTTGGTGATTTAGGGCTAATACAAGATAATGTTATGCACAGGAGAATATATGTGCAGAAGAATAAGCAACGAATATAATTTAATTTCCTGTATGCTTATCTTCAGTTCAGTAGAATGATATTATCATTTCTAGAAGAATACGGAATGGGGCTTTAAACTGTCTGATAACGAACTGGGTTTTTTACAGTAGAATAGATAGTTAAACACAAAAGGTGTTTGGAGTGGTTTTTGGTGTGTGATTGTTAAGGTGGTCGCTAGGCATAAAAACGTCTTTCTATTGAGTTGTCTTCAAAGTCTGCACTTTAAAACAAACATTACAACACAGCCAGTGTAGTTTCATTCACGAACAAATGACTCTTTTGAGCTGTTCTATTTAGTGAATTAAAAATATACATGACGAGCAGTGCGGTCTGATTCCTGAACGTATGACTCTTTTGAGCCAGTCCTTTTTAGTGAATCAAAAATGTAAAGGGATTTTCTTGTTTCTGCAGCATTTTTCTTGTTATTTCCCTTCTTCCAGAATTGGTTAACCGAGTTAGAGATCTTCGCTATGCTGTTTGCCGCGGCTGTGCACGATTACGAACACACTGGCACTACCAACAACTTCCACATACAGACCCGGTATTATTGAAAGTAAACACCAGTATCATTCAGTTCAGCAGACCCAATACATCAGTGGCCTTGAACAGAACTTGTGTTTTACAGATCCGACACAGCCATACTATACAATGACCGTGCCGTACAGGAAAACCACCACGTGAGCGCTGCATATCGGCTCCTGCAGGAAGACGATGAAATGAACATCCTCTACAATTTGTCGAAAGATGACTGGAGGTTAGAAACGTGTGGAAAACCTCAAATTAGCTAAATCAGTAATCTTGCTTGAGGAGAACATTTTTGAAGTTCCACAATGTACTTATTTTCTAGTTCTGATGCTTCCCCTTGCAATGGATCCATTTCTTATCCAATAAAGTTTGCTATATATTTTCATGTATAAAATATCAAATTTATCATGTGAATAATATATCATGATAAATATGTAAAATTAATATTATAAAATATTTAAATTGTAATATATTTATATTAAAATATACTAAATGTATATTAAAATATATAAATATAATAGAATATGTAAAATGTGTAAAAACAAAAACTCTTATTTTTTTTATTAAGTTGACAATGTATTTTTTTTTTTTTTTACTTTTAGATGCATAAGGGGGGGAAACATAAAACTATGACTTTCAGTGTAATAAAATAGTGATTAATCTCATTATTTCTGACCAGGGTGTTAAAAGCAGAATGAAAACATTTTTGGTGGGGGTTTTTTTAACACTATTTTCCTCTTTTTCATGGGACCCTCTGGGAGACCCCAGTTTGAAAACCCCTGCTTTATAGAACTTATAATAACTAATAACTAACTAATATGCTTACATTAAGAACCTATATTACATAAAATGCAGTAAATGCACTTGAAAATCATTTTATGACTGAAATTAAATATATGATCTGTCCTGTGCAGATTAAGGTCAAATATTTTTGAGTGTACAATGTATATCAAATCAAAATATATTTATTTATATATAATCAAAAGATTAATCAAATCAAAAACCATGTACATCAAAAGTTGTAGAGTTCTTTACTGAATGTAACATGCTGTAAAGGCTGTAAAGTATTACTTAAAACTTTTCTTTCTCTCAGAGAATTGAGGGCCCTGGTGGTCGAGATGGTCCTGGCCACCGACATGTCCTGTCACTTCCAGCAGATTAAAGCCATGAAGAACTTCCTCCAGCAGCCAGAAGCGTAAGTTCGGTCACACACATCAGGGTAACGAGGAGGAAGATAATCACACACTGTTCATTCGAAAACATTTCTGCATCTACAGATATTCATATCCACATAATGAGAGGTTGGACAGAGTGTTTATAACAGCTCTGAGGGGCTGAACATCTCTGTCCTCTGCAGGATTGATAAACCCAAGGCCTTATCCCTGTTACTGCACACCGCTGACATCAGCCACCCTGCCAAAAACTGGAACATGCACCACCGCTGGACCACCTCACTGCTGGAGGAGTTCTTCAGACAGGTCAGTGTCCCGAGACCTTTGGATTTCAGTGTAACGTCTTATATTCTAATTATAGAAGCATATACGTCTTATCAAAATTATTCTATCCCCAAAATCAAAAGAAAGAAAAAAGAAATTATATTTTGACAAAAAAAAAAAGTGTGTGTATATATATATATATATATATATATATATATATATATATATATATGATATAATATTAAGAATTGAACAAATTAACAATTAAATAATTATATAGTAATTAAAATATTAATTAATTAATAATAATTAATTAATCAAGTAATAATAATTGATTCCACTCCTCCAATTTTGCTACCATATATAAAATATATTAAATCAATTAAATATAAAATTAAGATATTAAAGATTAATTTAAATAAACTGTAAAGTATTTATACATATGGTATTATTTGTTTTACTTCATGTAATGCACTCTTATTTTAATAATAAAAATGTGTCCAGACAGGATAATTTTATCACTGTAATAGTGTGATGAGAATTGTATTTATTTATTTATTGCATTGAGGTAATTAGAATTTGAGGACAAAATGCCCGTAATTATCTTAAAACTACTGTGAACATGCAACAACACAAAAGAACATCCAAATGCAAAAAAAGGTTTTCTTCTTTTTCTTTTTGATTTGACAAGAATAAATGCTGAATAATTTATACATAAACTACAGTAAATGTATGTAAACAAATCAAAATATTCAAATCTACAGTTGCCCTCAAGGATATCCTGTTTACTATAGCTACAAAGTAAGTGCCTCAAACTAAACTCTAAATGTCTCTGATCTGAATTTCATTTGCCGCAAATCCGCAAATCCATCCTTGATCTTCCTAGAAAGTGCTCATCATTGCAGCAGACCAATACCTTGTAAACACAGCTTTGTTTCCCAGTGGGCCTATAAAAACCCTGTGCACCCCGACTCCCGGAAATTGTGTTCACAATCAGGCTGGAGATTGAGGTTTTGAGTAAGCTCTTGCTATTTTTGTGTGCAATATGCATTGTGAATGGCCTGTGGGCGTGCTGTCTGAAGCTGAGAGCGGTGTCCCGTAGACATCTTTATAGTTCTTCAATCGTACAGCGAGCATTTTCTCTCTCTCTCTCTCTCTCTCTCTCTCTCTCTCTCTCTCTCTCTCTCTCTCTCTCTCTCTCTCTCTCTCTCTCTCTTGCTCTGTCATTTCATCGTCCATATTCCCATTCTGTGGTCATCAGCACTCTGATCTAATCTCAAATTGAGTCTTAATCTTATTTAGCATTCAAAGCCTGTAACGGCCACTGTAAAAATCCCATTAATCTCCTCTAAACATCCATTTCCCGCATTCTAACCTCAACATTTGAATCTCGGCTGCTTCACTCCATTCCATCAGCTTTTTTGCATCTCTATGAAGATGTAGAAAGTCATTCAGAATTGCCCTCAAGTACGTTTTCTTTCTTGTTTGATTGAATATATAATGCGGTAGAGTTCAGTTTTCTTGCTAAATGAAAACGGATCTAATTCTGATGTTAACAGTGTGTTTTTAAGACATGATTATCTCTCCTATAGTGCCAAACCAATTAACTTGCCATTGTCTGATTTGATATCTCACCGGTCCCATCTTGGTGTTCTACAAGAGTGAAATTGAATCTATGATTTATTGACGTTTAGGCTAATAACTGATCAGTTCATTGCAGGTAAATCACCCCACAGAAATGATAATTGTAATTTCAGGGTCAGGATGAAATATCGCAAAGCGTTGCTCAAGGAAATTGGTGATGACCGTGAAAGGTGTGATTTGCAAAACATCCTGTGGAACGTAATTTGTTAAGAGCCTATTTTCTTTAGAGGTCATAGCTTTATTATTTGGCCTAAAGACAATCATGGCAAAGATAATTACAGCTATCGATTTCTCAGGATTATCTATGATATTTGCAAATGAAGTGTTATGGGCTGATTCAGAGGAATAATGAGAATGTAGATGAGCTGAACACAAGGGATTCCAGTTTAATTGCAATGAACTGAAATCTAAGCCAAAATCATTATTTCGTCTGGATTGGTCAGGTACTAAAGGGGTCATATCATGAGAAGTCTAATTTCTTGATCTTTTGAAATAAAAGTCAATATACAATATGTAAGTTTCAGAACTCAGAACTAATACCCACTTATTGTAATAACAATAATACGTACATAGTATGTACATGCGGAACAGGAATAAAATAAGGTGCTACCAGAAATGTTCAAATCTATTAAATAACCGCTTTCATAATCAGAAATGCTAACCGGTGCTAATTGGTGCTTGTGCTCTTCTACTTTGTGTTACAGGGTGATAAGGAGGCAGAGCTTGGACTTTCTTTCTCTCCTTTATGTGACCGCAAGTCTACCATGGTGGCCCAGTCTCAGATCGGTGAGTGATCAGGCTTGTGTGTGGATTAATAGGATATGGTATACCCTGTATTATAATGCTGTGTTTCACTTTTCTAACAGGTTTTATTGATTTCATTGTGGAGCCTACCTTCACTGTGCTGACAGACATGATTGATAAAATAGTGACTCCGCTGATCGAAGAGGCCTCACCCTCTTCTGTCCTGGCTGGATTCAGGCGCTCCAGGTGAGGACAATTGAGTGAGCGGCAACAACGCTGCACTATTCAATTATTAAAGCTCCATATTTAAAGAACTGACATTCAAAAGTTTGGGGTCTGTATTTGTTTTTTGATTTTTAGCATTTGATTTTCATTTCTCTGCAAAGAAGCATTACATTTATAACAAGTAAAACATTTCAGATTTCAAATAAATTGTTCTTTTGAGCTTTCTATTCATCAAAGAATCTTGAAAAATGTATCTTGGTATCCACAAAAATATTAAGCAGCAAATCATCATATTAGAGAGTGATTTCTGGAGGATCATGTGACACTGAAGACTGGAGCAATGATGCTGAAAATTCAGCTTTATCATCACAGGAATAAATTATATTTTAAAATATATATTAAAATATAAAACAGTTATTTTAAATTGTCACATTATTCCAGATTTTACTGTGTTTTTGATCTAATAAATAAATGCAGCCTTGGTTAGCAAATGAGACTTCTTTCAAAAACATTATAAAATATTACCAACCCCAAACTTTTGAAAGCTAGTGTATATATGAAAATTATTTAAAATGATCCAAACAAGGATCAAGTCATGTGTACAGTAATTAACTTACAACAGAAGTCAATAGGGTGAGGGTATTGCACAGGGATAAAAAATACACACAAGAATTAGTTTACATGCTAACATGAGATTGGTTTGATAGTCACATATTAGCTTTGTCTATCCAAAATTATATCAAAGTACTTTCATGACCATGTAAAGCCAGTAATTTCACATAACAAAGATAGCAGAAATGGACTCTTTATGGAGCAATTACGTTCTGTACTTCAGTTTAAAAGTCCGAAAAGTTGACTGAAAATATTTTTTGTGTAATGTGAAATTATATTTTTGTAGATCTGCTCTGATCAAAAATATTGTATCAACAAGATATTGCTCTTGTGTAAATTGAAACTTTGTGGAAAAAAATATTTTAAGTCGGCTCTTGTCAGTGAGTAAAAGAGGTTCACAAATCAATCTGAATGAGTTATTAGCAAATTGATCTAAATCAAAAATGAAAACGACTGGTCAAAATGTATCCTTCATCAGCTTGACAACTAATGACATTACACTTAAAAGTGATGTACTTTCATATAATCCAAAGGCAAACATTTACTAAATAAGCTAAATAAACCATTTCTCTGTGTGTTTGTGCAGTCTGAATAACATCCCGTCGGATGGGAAACGGTCTAGTGTGAGAAGCACTGGTTCGGAGGGCGGCACTTCCCATAACTGCTCCATAAACGCTGTCGAATTTAAGACCTTCAAAGTCACCTGGAACGAGGAAGTGCATAAAAACCGGGAAAAATGGAAAGCACAAGCCGCCAAAGGTAGAAAAACACTTTCATATCAAGATAAATCGAGATGTTGCACTGTAAATTATTAGGGCTGTTTGCCACTGGCGCTCAGACTAAAGGTTGGGGATTTACAGTTTTTTCCAATCGCTATGACAGTTTTTTCTATACATTTAACAAGTTTCCTAAACTCTTAACGCACCAGCACACCTAAAACACACAATTGGCAAAACGGTTAATTTCATGCTCAAAATCACACATTGTAAACTAAACTCCAAAACTAATTTTCAAAATACAATAATACACTAACATAATACACTATGTCTAACAAAACACTGCAAACATGTTTCAAAATCAAATAATTATTCAAAACACTAACACATGTTCTCTTCCAACAGGAACATTTAGTCAATCATAACACAATGACAAAAAAACACTATCATCAGCTGAAATGACAGAAACTGCATTATTTTATGTGTCAGGTCTGCCCTTATACAACAGACAGTATATTGTATTGATCATAGATTGTGTTTTGAACTGTAGTTTCTTTTGAAGCCTCTCTACATTTTTGTTTTGTTGGGTTTAGTAAATGCATGCATTTTGTTTATTTTGCTGCAGAAATTCAATACAAAAAATGAATGACCATCTCAGAGTAGCTTTATAGATTGTACGGTTTATGAAAAAAACGAAGACAGAGACAGAATTGCTGCAATACAGTAAATACTTTATTTGCAAAAGGACATTACTGAAATATAACAAAATATGTAATATAGCTGCCATTTATTATGTGAAAATACAAAATATACAAACAGAAAAAGCACAAGAAGAATAAAAACAATTAAAAAAAGAGTCATCTTCTAATCTGCCCGGTCTTCTGCATTTGGCCACATGTTCTCATCCACATCACAGCTGATATCTTCTCTGGCAAGGCATCGTGGGAAGAATCGTTTGGCATGCCTTATCCACCCCTGGCAGTGTTCAGCTGTGATGTCTTGGCATGCAGCATCCATTGCATCCAGGAGGGACATTTGGTTTTGTGGATGATGGTCAAAAACCTTCCATCTCCAGGATGAGAAAAACTCCTCAATGGGGTTGAGGAAAGGGGAGAAAGGAGCAAGGAAAAGGGACATCATCCTAGGACAGGCGTCAATGAACTGCACAGGAATGGTGGAATGCCACATTGTCCATGTGATCACGTTGGCAAGTGGTCTCTCACCTGTCCCCTTTCTACCTCTGGCACAAGTCTTTCGTGCAGGTCTTATTTCATTAGTTACCCTAGCTCTGGCCCTTCTTTGAGCGCCGCCACGCATTCTAACTCCTCTCCCTTGTCCTGGTACACGTCTTCCTCTACCTAGTGCAGACATTATTCTTTCTTTCTTTCTTTCTTTCTTTCTTTCTTTCTTTCTTTCTTTCTTTCTTTCTTTCGTTGCTCTATATTGTTCCCTTTACACAAAAAATCAGCCCGAAATGTCCTCTTTTATACTATATGGTCATGCAATTGAAAGAACCTCAACACCTGAGTGTGTTTCCTAGATTTGAAATTAGCTGTGATTTATATTTTTGCATTATTCAATCAGCTGTTTCTCAGTAACAATAGAATAAAATACAGGGGATATATTTGTATTTCAATTCACAATATAAACAGCTGTTTACCTTGACTTTAGCCTGGGTTAGGTTTAGAACATGGTGTTATCTGTTCTGACATACAGTGTTAAAGCATTGGTAATTTTGGCAGTAAAAATCCATTGTTTTGGTCTTGTTTGAGCTTGTGTGTAAAAGAAGTTCAAGCATTTTAAATTTGTGTTAATTGTATGCATTTTGTGTTAAAGCAACAATAAATGCGTTAATAGTATAGCTTACACAGGCGGATGTAGTGATAACTGTGTTTAGAGTTTTGGAAAATTGTTAAAAGTATTGAAAAATCTGTCATAGCAATCGTAAAAAACTGTAAACAAACCCCTAACACTAGATATTAACATTTGGCTTGTAACTTATGCTGAACATACATAAATGATACATCAAACGTGCAGCTAGTTTGATGATAGATCCAAGCCATATCTAGAGACCAGAAAATCATTGAGACTAAGGGCAACCACACATCATTCACAATACCTTAGTATGCAAGGGCAAGCACTACTATCTTGTAAAAATCTAGTCTCAGAAATATAAATGAATTCAATATAAATAAAAGATTCAAGCTTAACAAATAAACAAGCATAAATCTTCCTAGCATGACTCTTGATCCCCATTTGGCACATATATCGTACATAAAATATGTTGTAATATTAAATTATGACTGTGGAGTGACATACGACGTGACCGCAGATCTCAGAGGAACACTTTATCATTAAAAGAAAATGTTTTCTGGCAATAGCATTAACTTGCTGTCACGTTATACATCCTGTTTCGTTCATTTCTAGTCATACTTATTCAAATGTAGGAGAGGAGAAATGCAAGGATATTCCAAAAGATTGTTAAACTCTGACCTGTTCATTTGAAAAGCATTTGACCAAAGGAAGATCTATACATCACAGACTGAACTCTTGGCTCAATACAAAGAATACACTGGAGTGGATCATATAGTTTAACATTTTGAATGTAATGTTATTTCCTTTTTGTAATTTATGTACGCTGCCATTCAAAAGTTTGGGGTCAGTACGTTGTTTTTTTTGTTTTTTTTAAATTGCATGGACACATTAAATTGATCAAAATTACAGTAATGCCATTTGTAATGTTACAAAAGATTTATATTTCAAATCAATGCTGTTATTTTAACGTTTTTATTCGTCAAAGAATCCTGACAAAAATGTATCATGATTTCCACAAATATATGAAGCAGGAAATCTGTTTTCAACATTGATAATAATAATAAGAAATGTTCAAATCAGCATTTTAGAAAGATTTCTGAAGGATCATGTGACACTGAAGACTGGAAAATTCAGCTTTGCCATCAAAGGAATAAATTACATTTTAAAATATATTCAAATAGAAATTTAATTAATAATAATGTCATAATAGTACAGTTTGTATTTCTGATCAAATAAAGACTTTTTTCAAAAACAATTGTCAATATTTGACCATATATGAACAGTAGTGTATCCAAAACAGAAGCCTGATAGTGCGACGACATATCCTGTTGCCCATATTCAGTAATAATGAACTGCATTTGTGTGTGTTAGATCTAGAAGAGAAGACTAAACAGGAAGAGATCGAGGAGAAAGAAAAGAAAACGGACACAGACACACACAGCAGTGACAGCAAAGATGTTAATACTAAAACAGAAGACAAAATCAACACGGACTCAAGTGTGAATTCACAAGACAAACTGAAGGAAGACACAAGAGAAGAGAAGGATGCAAAGACAGATCGAGAAGACACAAGCAAAGCTACAGTTGATAACAAGGAGCCCAGAGAGGAAGAGGGCAATAAAGACCCAGGGGGGGTGAATGGGGCTCAAACACCAGCGTCTGATGCCAAAGAGCCCGAAACCAGCAGTGACACGGACAACAGTCTGCGAGCACACAACGGTGAGTGTCAAAAGTTACAATTATATACTGTTATTTGCAATAATATCTTCATATTTTTTAACAAAATGTGGTGCCTTTTGTGTCCTAACCAAAACACCTGTACTGACTGATACTTTAGAGACCTTTGACCTTTGATTTACATTATACATGATATAAACTAGTGGTTGACTGATATGGGTTATGATAATGGCCAAAGACAATTTCGATATCTAGAGACTGATTGGATGATAGCAGAAGTAAAAAAAAATTAAAATACTATGTTGAATATTTAACAATATAATATTTCATTTTTTTACATTGTAAATAATGTCAGAATTTTTATTTATTTAATTTTAATGATTTAATTTTATATTTCCTAATACATTTAAGGCGAGACACGGCAGGCAAAAACATCGTTTTTTTTTCACTGGTCAATTTTGAGATTTTGGGATATTTGTCTTCAATAACATGTCTTCTTTCAGACTTGTGGTGAAGAAAAGTCCGAAATACACATTTAGGTCTTTATTTTACTACACTTTGTCTGTTTGCGTCTGTAGATTTCTCATAAATTCATCAAAAGTTGTCGTTATAAATCATCCCTCTGCTCCGCGATCGCGATCTGCACCCTGTCATCACACACACCGTTAGAAAGCTCTCTCTCTCCTGAACAAGACTGCCGGATCCAAATATGGTCATTTCCTTTTTATCAGCAACCAATCGTGAAAGTAAAAGGGGGGATTTTACTCTAAATGCGCAATCTCATTGGCTGATGCTAAATCTTTAAAGCACGTTTTCTCAAAATGTCTTTTCTCTCATACTCCAAGTCCGAAATCTCCACTTCAGTAGCACCTATATACACCAAACTTTCCAGTCTTGTACCTAGTTATATTATGAAGACATTTACAGAGGGATTTGTAAATATATCATTCCTAGCCTGATTTATATAACATTTTATTCCCAAAAACATGGCGAAAATCATTTTTTTAAGGCTATTGGCAGTATATTCTGATTTACAGGATAACAAAAGTAGATATCCATAAATCCCTCTGTAATTTTTTCCCCATCTAATATGTGAACACAATGAAAAAATAATTTTGAACCTGGCTTTGTCCAATACTCAGATTTCGTTTTTTAAAATATATGCAAAATAGCGCATATTTAATGAGACAATGCCTCATTTGCATATTTAAACATTAAATTACAGAAAACTTGTAATACATTTTTTTCTCATCTTAATGTAGGTAATCAATTGGCAAAGTTTCATGGTGATATCTGATAGTTAAAAAAATTACCCTATTCACCTGTAGTGTCTCGCCTTAAATTAATTTAAAACATTTCCTCAAAATTGATTTAAGAGAAGATTTTGGAAAAGAACTGTTATCGTACTAGGCTGATCAACAATATTTCAATGCCAATATATCAGTCTATCACTATCATAAGCTGTACTATACTTGCTTTACCACTCCTAGCTTACCATTGTCATTGTTTGTGTTGTCGCATACAAACTTTTACATGCTGGAAATAAGGTGGCTTTGTTCTTAATAGTTTTTAGTAAACTTGTAGCGCACTCTAATTCTTATTCTCATAATGTGTTTTATACAGAGTGGTCAATGTTGTGTAATGTGCTCTATAGTGTATACAATACAATTTATAGTATGCAGTATGGTGTATAGATTGCCATGTAATGTGTAGTTTACTGTTTAGAGCCTGATATACTCAAGGCAAAGTTCTTTTTCATTCTTTGCTTCAAGGTGAAAAAAAGTTCAAAATACGTGACCAGCGGTTTACTATTAGCAAACATCCCAACGCTGCCCACACTGAGTGTGCCGTTTAGATGAATATATAAAAATGTGATGCACGCTTTCATCGCAATAGCACAACACAATACAACAAAAATAACAGTAGTGAGAAAACAGCAGTTAAGAAAGCATATGATGTGAATCTGTTTGCACAAGCTCTGCAATTCGGCACTCCAGTCAAGTCAAGTCAAGTCACATTTACTTATATAGCACTTTATACAATAGGTTGCTTTAAAGCAGCAGCTTTACTTCATTTTCATTTTCTACTATTTATAGTAGAAGCTCTCCAGTGTGTGCTTTTTCAAAAATCACGATATGAATTTTATTTTGGCCTGATTTTGTTCAAAATTATGTCACACCAGTTCATTTTTCAATTTCGCTTGAAGTATATCGGGGCCTTTAGTGTCCTCAAACTAGTGTACTAACTAGTGTGTACTACTTACTAGTATGGTACTCTGTAATGTAGCTTGTATTGTCATTTGAAAGTACTGTGTGCTACAGTATTCTGAATTTTGTATGCATTTATGTTCATCGTTTACTGTAGCTAAAAAAACAACATTTTTTGGCAACTAAGGGCACATTTGACAAATTCAAACAAAACCTTGCAGGAAAAAACAGAGAGCAATAATGCTGTTAAATAGTTAATGTAGCAGGCGAAATGGGTGCTTATGTTAGAAAAGCGCTCGTCTTTTCTTTTCTTTTGTTTGTTTGTTTGTTTGTCTGTTTGTATGCCCTAAGCGGACTCGGTTAGTGACTCGTGTCTTATCTGAATGTCAGGAAACGAGGAACTGAACTCACCTGACAGTGACGACAGTGAAAGCAAGAGATCAGACGGTAACACCATCATCTCCTTTAACTGCTATTGGCATCACATAGTGGCTGAATCCTAATTTTTACAATGAACACTGTGTTCTAACCAGGCGTATAAATATCCACGCTGAAAACCAAAATTACAGCAAATGAGGACCTATCTGATGTTTTGACCAATGAGATTTCACTGAGGGCAGAGCTACCCAGATCATTATGACAGAAGTCTAAAATAAGTGGCACACAGATCGTCTTGTTCTTGTTTAGAATAAAAACTCAAATGACTATGGAAGAGCTTTTATTGAGTTTTTATTGTGTTGCGCCTGGTTAGGACACAGTGTACTATACTGACTACATCATAAAATTGCACTCCCATAACACATCAGAGAAACTATCATCTTGGGAGTCACACTGGTCCAAAAAAACATCCAGGAATACAGTCCTCTAAAAATCCAATGTAAGCCTTTAGCTTTAGCCTACTTTTTTCAACATTAGTATGATTTTGGAGACAATTGAGATTCAGCCGCTATCTGCTGGAGAGTCACTTCAGGTTCACCCCCCCCCCCCCCACACACACACACACATTATGCTGGTTTGACATCTTCATGCATTTTCTTTCACCTCTGCATTTCTCATTCTTGCAATAGATCAAAAAGGAAACCATTTACTCTGCTTGTGTTGTTCCAAACCTGTGTGACTTTCTTTCGCTGCATTTAGTTGATACCATTTTTTCAGGATTGTCTGATGAATAGAAAGTTCAAAAGTACAGTGTTTATTTGAAATATAAATTTTTGTAACATAAATTTCTTTACTGACACTTTTGAACAGTTCAATGCGTCTAAAAGACTCTAAAAAAAATGAATTATAAAGAATATTTTGGTGTATTTTGATTCAAGCACTTTTATATATACATTTAGCTGGAAAATAAGTCAAAAAGTACTTGTTCTGGAGTGCTTTCAAACATACTGCACCAAATCAAGATCCTTCGTCCAAGATATAAAGTCAAACATCGTTTGCTGCATGTCCTACATGACTAATAGTTTTTCGTGCTTTCTTTGGCTCTTTTAGTCCCACTTTTGTTGTATGAAAGAACAGCCAAGACATTCTGCAAAATAACTCCTTTTGTGTTCCACTAAAGAAGGAAAATCATGTGGGTTTGGAACGACATGATGATAGAATACATTTTTCATTGAAGTATCCCTAAAAGTCATTATGCATCAAACAGCAGCAAACAGTAGATAAGGAGAAACCAGTTCATTCATCAAATTCATCAAAATAAGTTCAATTCCCTCCATCTGAACCCGTGGCATGTGAGTGTTCGTATCACCTCATTCCCCTGTCAGACATCAGTCAGAGCTGTGGGACAAGAACTCTAAATGTGGCCAATATCTGCTCTCCTCTGCAGACTCTGAAGACTGTGGGATCTCCTCGTCTTCACTGGCAGCATCCGCTCCTGATGCAAACTAGCAGCTCCATTTCTACAGGACTCCCAACCCTGTGCTATGCTGTCACCTGGTGGTTCTTTTTTATTATTCATCTTTTTTTTTATTATTCATGCGATCTTCGCATTCGTTTTTTCATACTCTTTTTAATTCACATCCGACTTTAAGGATGTTTGCCAGCTTTCGGTTCAGAGATGCACAAGGCCATCAGAGAACTGAGACTTTGTTAACGCAAAGAGACGTGCGGTGGGTTTTAGAAACTCTCGTCACACATGAAGATGAGTGTGGAAACTATCCTGATGTTCTTCCCCCCCGAGGACGGCGCAACATCTGCCAAACCTGCACAGACTGTGAACTGGAGGGAGAACTTCAGTCCCTCGCGTCACCTTCAAAGAATGTCTGCAGAACTAGTGTTCATTTACCTCTTATTTTTGATCATTGTTTGTGTTAGTTGTGGATTTGATGTTCCTGTCGTCCTGTTTTGATGTTGATACTGTACAGTTTCCATCATTTTTGTCTGTACTTATGCTTTCCAGGAGCTTCTTGTGATTGTGGGTTTGATCGTTTGTTTAACGATCCATTATCATTTACCAATGTCACTTTGATCATAGACAATTGAGACTCATTATTCACACAAATAATCATTTCTGTCACAATACGGCGTAATTTTGATAGAATATTCAAATTATGTTGTCGTATGTGATTTGCACAACGTATATCTATATCAGCTGGATATTGTGAAATTACATAGAAACAAATTCAAATAGTTAATATTTAGTACATTATAATTTTTAAATATATATTTTTTGCATTAAATTGAACAAATACTATAGAATTTTGAACCCAACTGTATGCATTAAAATAGCTGCCCTTTAAAAAAAATCGGTCTCTGATTTTCTCATATGAGCCAATTCTATTGGGGCATTTTTTTTTTCAACCCTGCAACCATTGTCGACCTTAAAAATGTAGTAAATGTACTTATTTTGACATTAGGTTGTATTTTGAATTCTCTTCTATTTTTGTATTTGATGTATATAAAATATTATATTATGTATGAAGTGTTTATAGGGAAATTTGGTATGAACAATATAGATGAATTGTTGAAAGTTTCATGCTTACTCAAATCTCCGAGAATTGACAGAGATAAAAAGGGATTTTCTTTTTAATCTGGTAAATGAAGAAATAGAATAAAGTATGAGCACGAGCATCTTGATGTGTTAGATGCTGCATGCTGATATTAGTCTTTAGTTCACTGTCCTAGCGAGCTATTAATGTCTCTGTCTGTGCTGGCCATCTTCTCAGAGTGTGTCACACACAGTATAATGCACCTGTTCATGTGACTCTTTCTGTATATTAGTTTCATACATAAATGGTAAAATGTAGAAAACAAAAATGATGTAAAATGGAAAAAAAGAAAAGTAAAGGCCTCCTAATATAGGCTGTTATGAATAGGCAGCGAAATCCTGTGTAAATGTATCTGTTGCCTCAACCAAAGATGAGTATAATGTCTGTACGTCATTTAACTTGAGGTCACTGCAAGCCATCGTTCAATGCATACTTATCATTGGTTAGAAAGAAAGATAAAAAAGAAAGAAGCGTTATTGCCTTAAATCTGTTATTAATTCCTGATCCTCGTGAGTTATTCTCTGTTGTCATTTGTGTCGTGTTCATCTTCCTGTTTAGTTGTCCTTGGTTCTGGGTCATGAATCATATCTTGACCTTTTTTTTTTCTGTGTCATCGTTTTCTTCAGATCTGAGAGATTTTTTTTTTTTTTTACTGGAAAAGCTCAAGTTCAGTCTGCATGTTGCTCTTCACAGCTGTGCTGCTGAACTTTGTAAAGCTCATTTGATTGGTTGATACTGTGCCATTATAAAAAATTATGAATATTATATATGATATTATTTTGTTCTGTTTTTTTTTTAAATGCCCCTCCCCTTCTATTTAATTTCACACACTCTTAAAAATAAAAGTTATTTATTGCCATTGATGGTTCCATGAAGAACCTTTTTACATTCATGGAGCATTTTCTTTAGAAATGTTTGAATGTTCTTCACTCTAAGAATTAAATGTTTGGTTACACTTTAAACATTCTACAAACTATAAGTAACTTTGCAACTACATGTTAACTAACTCTTATTAGAATATTAGTAGACTGTTAGGGTTAGGGTTGACGTACTTGCAAAGTTACTTATAGTCAGTAGAATGTCTGTTGATCAAAATAAAGTGTTTTAAGATATTAAGTAGACAATCTACTAATAATGACTGCTAGTTGACATGTAGTTATTGAATGTCTAAAGTGGACTATAAAGTGTTACCAAATGGATCCTTTAAGAACTGCTCACTGAAAGGTTCTTTGTGGAACCAAAAATGGTTCTATTGTAAACCCCTCTTTTGAAACCTTTATTATTTAGAGTTGGTGACATTTGCTTTATGCAGAAATCAAGCATTTAGTGAGAGTTATGATACTAAGACGGTAACAGATGGATTATGATATATCATATCAGTCCTTTTTAACCTTGTTAAGGCTCAGAATGTGAGATTGTTTTGGTGAACTGCTGTACATTTATAGAATATTGAAGCTGATGAGTAAATATGGCACAATGAGATTCTGCCTTAATGAGTGTTTACGTCGGCTTTGTAGTAACTGTCATGTGTTCAGCTTAGTTGAGTACATATGTGTTTGTCAGGAAACCTCTGTTTGTGTCAAAACGAAGCTATTTTTTAATTAATTTTTTGGTTTGAAATCCACACGTACAGTGTAACTTCACCATCACTCTTCATAAAAGAATATTCTGATCAGCAGTACATAGATCATATGGTGCTGTGCAGCCATCTGTTGGCCATCTAGTGTACTGCTTCACTGCAGTCAAACATACTCTTAAGACATTTTTATATACACACATTGTTTCGTTTACCTTTTTATTACTTCCGAGAGTATAATTTGTCATGAGATTGTTTTTTATAATAATTTTGTTTTTTGTATTTTCTGATGCATTCATTACTTTTTATTTCAAAAAGAAAAATATCAAATCATTTGGCAGGTGTGGTCATGTGATCATGCTTGTTTCAATGCTCCTTAATTGCACTTTTGTGACAATAAATCTTTACTCAAAGGGCTCAGATGATGAGTTTGAGTCTTTATTTTTGGTATATTGGACCTTTTTTTTTTTTTTAAATGAATAGTTCAGCCTCCTCGTTAAGATTCTGCTCTGTTTCTTGCAGCTACGACCCGCCGCAAATACCACCTGGTCAGATACAGTAAAAAACCCAGTTACTGTGCCAAGTCCTACTTGCCCTCCCGGCCGCAGAAAGAGGACAGCAAACCCGGAGACCCACGTAGCAAGGCCAGACATCTCCAGAGCATCTCTCTGAGACGGGGGAGGTGACCCTGACCCTGACCCCGACCCCTGACCCCTGACCCCACCGACAGCGCTGCACGCACTTCAGGCTGCTTTACACACAGCAATAGGTCTGTTCTGCAGTGATGTTGTAGTTAAGTGATGTAATTTCAGTTCAACCCAAAATCAAAAAAAGACAAGAAAAAGAAAATTATATTTTGCATAAAGACAATACAACAAAGATTGTTTGCATTGTGACATTACTGTTATAAACAATTAAGCAGTTTCCCCGAAGATTCTTATTTCTGTAGTGTATCTAGATTTTTTTTAGATGTTCTTTAAATATATATATATAGCCTATATATATATTATATATATATACATATATATATATAAAATAATTCTATCAACACTTTTTAATATATATTTATATTTAATATATTTAGCGCATTCAAAATAAAAGTTTGTGTTTACATAATATATGTGTGTACTGTGTATAATTATTTGGAAACGCTTCATTTTACAGTGCGTTAACTTACGTGTACTTACCTAAGAAAGTCCTGGTTAATATAAGGTAAGTACATGGGTTAAGGTTAGGTTTAGGGTTAGGTTCAGGGTTAGTACCTAGTTATTACCGAGTTATTGTAATTACTATAATAAGTACATAGTATGTTCATGGGGAACAGGACTGTAAAATGAAGTGTTACCAATTATTTTGTATATATAAATACACACATATGCATGTATATATTTAAGAAATATTTGCATGTATACTGTATATATATACATCATTTATATGATATATAAATATAAATATTTTATATATAAAAACACATTTTCTTAAATACATACATGCATGTGTGTGTATTTATATATACAAAATAATTATTCACAGTACACGCACATATATTATGTTGACACAAACTTTTATTTTGGATGCGATTAATCGTTGCCCAGCACTTGCTGTATATACAAGTATATATATATATATATACTGTATGTATATATATTTATTTATGTATGTATGTATATATTCAATAATTTATTACCCTGGTGGAGTACTTATGGCAAGCCAAAAGCTGCAAAAACAGCAATATATATATTAAAAAGTGTTGATACAATTATTGTTATTTATTTTTTATTTATTTAAATCAACATTAATTAAAGGCACAACAAATACTAACATGATGTATGAATACTTTTCCTTTTTTGTATTACCATAATGAGAATTAGGGAGCAAAACCTTGCTTAATTGCAAAATATAATTTCTTTCCCAGCCCCCAACCTTCCTTTTTGATTTCGGGATGAAATATGACCTGAACATGTTATTGCCAGGTTTCTTGAGATGTACCTATTAATGTAACCTGCTGTACAAACATTATCTTATGTACATGTACCATGTTACATACTATACTGATCATCGCTTTAAGAATAAATGTATTAGTTCTGCTGGTCAATTTAGACAGAAATGAGCAAATTGACACTCTTGCAATATTTATGCTGCAGTGTTGTAATTAAATGGGTGTTGTTTCCTT
Source organism: Gila orcuttii (assembly GCA_026230005.1). Classification (NCBI taxonomy): domain Eukaryota; kingdom Metazoa; phylum Chordata; class Actinopteri; order Cypriniformes; family Leuciscidae; genus Gila; species Gila orcuttii. Next base: position 7,858,933 of record JAPDVR010000023.1, on the reverse strand, counting down.
CACTCTAAGTTGTGTTTCTACAGCATAGCACTGAAATGACGACATGACAACTCAAAAAAATATCTGCAAAACCTACATTTAATGAAGGCTCGGTCAACGATCAAAAATAACACAAACGACAGTGAAAAGCGAATGTTTTTGAACACACATCTACTTCTTCATCTCCTTCTCCTCATCCTCCCGATGAATCATTCGAGCCTCTGTCTTCATCAATCTCACGCCTGCGAAAGACAAACGCGAGGAACTGAGACAAAGAGACAGCGAGAGATGGATGGAGAGGGCGTGAGGGTGACAGTGAAAAGATGACAGCGAGAAGTCTTGCCTGGTATGAGAGGAGGGCTGTTGAGAACGGGAGTGTCTTTCCTGCGGGGTTTCTTCTGTCCCAGTTTGTCCTGCTGATGTTCCTCGGAGCTGTGCTTCTGACTGTCCATTTCAGCGTTCCCATCTACAGGAGAACATTTCAGAAACAGGTTCACAAGCACTGGTTTGTATGTATCAGTCAGACTGTCGCCATCTGTTACCGTCTTTGGATGCTGTTGACCTAAATTTTGACCCATTATGTATTTATTTTCCTTAAAAAAAACACATTGTGCATGCAGATATACAATGTGGTACTTACAGAGATGTTCGTGCATGGTGAGTGTGTGTTCGGCTTTGTCTGAGAGTGACCTCACACAGTGTGTGGACATGCTCCCCACAGCAGTCTGTTCAGGTATCAGATAACAGCTCGTGTTCAACACACACACACACACACACGCTCATGTACATGACAAAGGCTCTGTCATATTTACTGGAAAGCATATTTATTTGACCTGAGAATGGTTGCAAACTGATTCAACAAAAGCAGCTTCTCACTTCACAAAATGATGATCATGTTATTGGTGTTTGGGTTCTGAATGTAATATAGTTAATTATGTCATTGCAAAACATGATACTTAAATGTATCACATTAAATTAACTAAAAACTGATTCATCACTCATTATGTTAACATTCATTTTTTAAAGAAAATAAGTACTTTCTCCAACTATACATGATGACAAAAATAAATCTGCAATATTTGCATTTGAAGCTCAATCAGCATTTAAAAAGAACATCGACAGTAATGGAAAACAGGTTTTGGGACACAAAAAAATCTATTTTCTACTTTTATTTTAAGGCATTTTGAGCACTGATGAATATTAATAGTGCATTTATTCAAATGCAATGTAAGATACTCATTAATAATATTTAAAAACATCACTTTCATATATATATATATAACATAATGAAAATATCTAAAATATATTAAAATAAGTAGGATTTGCTTCATTTTATTTTGATTTGATGTGTGCATCTAAAATTAAATCATAACACATCATAAATAGCCATATATGTATGGGCTGTACATTATATAAATAATAAAGTATATTTTATTGCATATATAGGCTATAATGCAATAAAATAATATATATATATATATATATATATATATATATATATATATATATATATATATATATATATATATATACAAACACACACATACAATACGTTAAAATACACTCTGATACACTTTGAACAGTCTAAACACACTGAATAAAAATTGTAAACATTTTACTTATTTAAATATTATATAATGTATTGCTAAAATATTTTGAAATGCATGTAGATTCAGAAAAAACTAAAGAAGAGTATTAAAAGAAAGAGGGTCTTACCTCGGTGCAGCAGAGAGATGGAGCAAGTGCAGGCCAGATTAGAGACAGGGGTTATGTACTTTAGGAGGAGGGGCCTCCATTAGAGCCTGTTGTCATGGTGACAGGGGCCCTTGTCATGTGTCAGTCATCCCAGCTTCGACGAACGCACGTCATCGAGGTAAATGAAACTACTTCAACACTTTCTGCAGTGATGTAAACATGTCGGAGGTGAGGCTGGTTAAGATGGATTGTGTTAACACTGAATGTTGTCAATGTAGTGATTCCCAATAAACGATTTGCTTTTGATCAAATCATTCTAGGCTACTTCATATATAATCATATGTAAGATAACAATAAACCATTTCTGCAATTTGCAACGCATCGACACTCTCATTACGAGCACAATGGAGAGCGTGAACAAGAGAAAATGAAAAATAATGGAAAACAATGTGGACATATTGTTTGCTGACAGGCTTTGATGTCTTTCTATTGTCTTCTGATGGTGAATGGTGTTTCCTCCTCCCGTGTGGAGTGTGTATGGAGAGTGTGTGAAGTGGTTTTGTTGATTTTTAATGCACTTCTCTACCCAGTTTAAACACGACATGCATATGCCAACGCCACATAAGTCAAGGGAGAGTCTGCCAAGAACATGAATGTAAAAGTAAAAACCGGGTCTAACTAAATAAGGATACAGTGTGGCACTTCACACATGATCCCTAAGCGATGAAAGAGCCGTTAAACATGGCTCATTCTCACGAAATGTTTTAATTCAGAAACTTTATTTGATAAATTTACCCCAGTTTACGGTGTAGTACAACTATTTTGAAGGATTTTTTTTACATTTCTGACATATTTGAGGAATAAACAACAACGCGTTTTTGATAATGTTAACAGCAGGGCTCTCAAGTTTTATCAAAAGTTTAGAGTTAGATTTAGGGGAGGAGCCACCCAAATATTTGCAGCAGCGGTCCCTCGACCCAACCAAATTCGCTTCAATTTTTGCTAGCAGTTCAATTTTGCCTATTGTTCATAATTGACCAGCACAAATGGAAATTATAACAATTGTTAAATCTGATAAAAAGACAAATTCAGCCAAATAAAATAAATAGCTATATTTAAAAAATTCAAATTCATTGAAAAATAAAAATAAATTTGACCCCAAACAAGCCAACTGAACATCAGTGCTCAATGTACATAACATTGTGTCATAACAACTTGATCTGAGCATGTCAAGACCCAAACCGGTCACCTTTACAGGGGTCATCGGATGCCCATTTTCCACAAGTTGGTATGATTCTTTTGGGTCTTCATGTAAAGTTTGTAACATACTTTGGTTAAAATTTCTCAATGGTTGTGTAAAACAACACCCTTTTTACCTCTTCAAAAACAGCTCTGTTCACAGTGACCCGTTTCGGTGCATGTCTCTTTAAATGATAATGAGCAACAACTTTTTGGCTTTTTGAGGATTAAAAAAAAGTGAATGGATTTTTTTCATTGCATGGTGATTGTGTCCACACACTGCAAAGACACATTTATTTGCAAATACCATATAAAAAGTGTATTTTGCATCCGAGGACCCCTTTAAAAGCAGTTGGAGAGTTTTTGAATGCATCAAAAATAATTTAGCACGAATTTGGCTATAGGCTACTCCTCAAAATCAGCTCTCACTGTCTTTGATCACAGGCAAGAGAAATCGTCCAGGAATCGTAAAATCAAAAGGCAAAAAAAAAAAAAAAAAAAAATGAAGATGTCCGCAAACCGCATTCATCAGATCGTGCTCTTTCAACTTCCACTCCGTGTGTGCGCGTGTTGTCTAGTAACGAACGTGCTTGCAGCGGGAACACATAATTTACCCGGAAACAACTAATTCTAATTTCTGATTGGCTGGTAGCTAGCATTTAACTCTGTATAACTCGAGACAGATGCTATGAACTCGGCAGAGAACTTCCCTCCGTTTGCCTGCGCCTCGTCCATTAATTGTATAGCGGGACAAGTTCCCTTACTCCTCAGCGTGAGAAATACAAGGTGTGGCGTGTGAGCGTGTGAGCGGGTTGAAATGCGTGTCTCACGCCCAATGCGTGAGACTTGAGAGCCCTGTAACAGGTAGGCTAAGTTTCGTAGGTTACAGTAGGCCTAACTGTTCAAGCCAGTTTAAGTTAGCTCTGTTGCAGGGCAGAACAGTGAATAGTTTGTAAGCAAAAATTACCGTAAGTTGTTTTTACATGTTTTGATAAGACGACTGTTATGACTAATGTGTGATTTGTTACGCCACATTATTTAGTCAATTGTGAATTCTATGAATGCCAAACCTACTGTAACAGCCTTGAAATGGTATTTGTTAGTAGCCAGTTTATAAGTTTTAAACTATAGTTAAGTACCAATACTAAACTGGCTAGTGGCTACTGAGAAAGCAATACTGTGTAGACCACTATTATAAATTTTAATGCACTTTAATTTTATGGTCTGACTCTATCACTGTCTATGATGATTCCCCATTGGGAAAATATGATTTATTTTGAGTTCACCTACGTTTTTAAACTTTATCTTTATTTATAAATATTTTTAAAAGTACTGACATTTTCAGCAGCAAATGACATTGTTTCCAGAGATTGGGCCATAACTCTCGGAAAGCGTCTCAGGAACCATCAGATCATCGTCCAGTCAGACAGGAGAACCAGCACTGTGTCGTCCACTGCAGGAGAAAGGAAGCTCTGGTTCTTCAGCAGCAGTTTCCTTATACGGCCAGTGCAGCACCAGATGAAGTGAAGTGGTTTATTACACACAAGAGATAAGGAAGGAGAGGGAAAGAGAGCGTAGGGCTACTGGGAGGAGGCCCGTGCTACATAAGAGATGTGTGTGCACATTAACTCATCTGGACACACGATAATGATTTATATACATGATTCTTTATTAGTTCTGAACTCAAGAGTCAGCACTTCACTTCATAAATGACTTGCAAAAACCTATAAGGATCTTCAGGTCTTCATCACTGCATTGGCTACATTACTACAACAAAACAAAGGAAAGACCAGAATTATCCATTTTGTATTTTGTCTGCATTTAAAAAAAAATCAAATTAGGTTCAGATCCCATAAAATATTTTGTCTTTTAGTTAAATTTGATCAGATATAGACATTAACAATATCTCATGAAAAATGTCAACAGAAACTGAATTGAAAATAATGCAAACCTTCTTATTCCAGTGAGTTACTGTTGATTGAATGTTGTAATGAATTTTTCAGCTGAAAGATAAAAGTGCACAGTTATCAACACTAGCATTTTAACCATTGTCAGATCCAATTATTCCAATGAGGGTATAAGATATTTCTTACACTTTTAATAAAAGCTACTAAGTCCAGCCTGTCTGGTTTGCAATTGGCCTCCCACTGGGTTTGACAAGGGAACCGGTGTGGATCTCGACATGCTGCTCCCTGATTCCCATGACAGGTGCAGTGATGATGGACACATCTCTGTGGACTGGATGTCACGGGCAGCAGGCAGCATTGAATAGCCACACTCCTGGTCGAGGTGGGTTCTGAATAGGGTGTATTAGAGGGTGTAATTCGCAGTTGGGTGCACAGCTGTGACTGTTCATCCATGAGCCGATTCAGCTTCTATAAGCATAACAGTACAGAGATAAAAACAAATGCTGTTCTGTTGTCCGTTCAATACATTTCACTGCTGAAGGATGTTGGTTGGTAACGAAGTGAAAGAGTTTTGCTCTTTTTGAGGAACATTTTTGTCAACTTCTGTGGCATTTTTGCCCCAAGCCCTAGTTTATTTCCCATAAACCATATATTTAGCGTATATGAGTAGATTAAATACCATTTTGATGCTATCATCATAGTGATGCACCAGATCGGACAGCTGCTCTTCAAGCGTCCCAGCTTCCTGTTTGACAGCTGCTCGTAGCCTCAAAACATCCTCCACTTCCTCCCTAAAACACAAAATCAGTTTTAAACACTGCAAAGTACATCCTATAAAATCAGTGAGATATCCATAGTGCCAGTAAAGTTCACCTGTGGGAGTCTGACAGAGATCCGAGCACGGATGCTTGTTCCTCTTCTAGTCTTGTTTCAATTTCCGTCAGAACTGTTCGGAACTTTCTCAAACATTTCACCATCTCTTCAAGCTCATCCAGAGAGTACTAGAAAGTGAAAGAGAAGGATATTGTTGCTGGGAGAGATACATTCCATAACCAGGAAAAATGTAGTCCTTAAAGGGTGCATAACAGCTGGTGTATTGGTGAAAGCGGGTTAGAACATGTTCAGCACATCTTAACCGAAGCAATCCACCAGTGTTAAATGTGATCATCGTGGTCTTCCATGTTGACATTAGTAACATAAGCTGGTAGTCCAACTGGTCAACCAGGGATATTAAAGTTAAAATCAAAAAAAAAATCAAGAAATAATAATTATATAGACAAAAAAAAAAACGACAAAATTACTAAACCTTAAAAATCTTTAACTTAAAATGAAAAAGGAAAATATATATATTTTTTTTTTAAAATGGAGGATTTGCGTAAAGGGGGTTTTTGTGTGTGTGTACTTAAATGCTGTGAAGATTCTGAAGTGGTCGATGTTCGCTACTGTTTTCCATTACACATGCAAATGAACTATACAAATTCAAATGAACCTCATTAAACATAAGCAGAGCACAAAGCTTTTAATCTCAGATGTTTAAGGGGTAGAAGAGTTTTTCCAGAAATAGAAATGTTTAATCTTAATTTGTTCTTAAAATCAGAGGAAACTCAGAGTGGTAAAGAACCCATGAAACTCTATACTTCAAATGAGGAGCTCCTCCAACATCAATCAGGATGAGCTTGGTCAAACCACATTTAAAGACAATGGGGCTCATTCATGAAACAGCACAAATTTATGTGTAACAACATATTACAAAAATGGTTACGCAGAAATATATTTGTAAACTGCCTACGTATTGCGAACGCAACATTTTATGTTAAAATGGTTTAAATGATTAGAATTATTTTTGTGCTTCATTTAGCTTACCTGTTTGTTTACCTCATCAAAGCTTTTATTTTAAAAAAGACACTTTAGTAACAGCACTTTATTTTTTGCACTCTTTCAGACTGCTCTATTTATTGGTGTATAAATAGGAGTTGTTTTGTTTTGTATGCAAGGAGGAAGTGATATTGACAAAATTGTTAAAAAATAAAACGATTTGTTCAGATCAGTGGTGTTGTAATCATTGTGTCAAAAACATAAGTGTAACAGTAAATAAATATCGGTTCTGCATATCGGTTATTGGGCACATTAACATGCACATAATTGGAATCGGTATCGGTTATAAAAAAAAAAAAATTCATGAACAAAGAATGATTTTCATGAATGAGACCATTGATGCAGAAGGACACACCAAGAACAAAATTCTGTCCAATAACGAAAAGACAATAACGATTTACAGTACGTTATGGCTGATAATCATTAAATGAACGGTTTTAAAATGCATCATAAAATTTTGACTAAATAAATTAAACGGTTATAAATGCTACAATTTAATTTAGGCATTACACCTTTTAATGTACAGTATGAAAACTGGATATTCTTGTTGCTAAAGATTCAATTTAACAGTGTTATTATAAGTGTTTTAAAGATTAATTCAAGCCAGTGTTAGATGATAAAAAATAGGGAAAATGAGCTTGAACAATTAAATATTTAATACTTACCAATATTGATAAGATCATTTAAAAAATGCAATATCAACCAATAATCAATATGTTACCTATATATATTGAGCATTCCTAATCATTTAAAATGTACAATATACAGCATAATGGGAATTTTCCTCAAACCTGTCTGTCATAGTGTAGGATAATGATTATTTGTAGAGCAACTTCTACTTACAGGCAGACTGGAGGACAGCTCAGGTTGAGGTTTTGCCCAGCTGTTGTCGTAGTTGATTTGAGTCCCGCAATGGAAACATCGCTGTGTCCCTGCCCACAATGCTCCCTGCAATTTGTGATCCTCCTCCTCATACGACAGTCCCGTGTCCAGAGATATCGACCGCGTGCGCAAACCTCCAAGATCGCCAGAATATTCCACAGAGTTCCACAAGCGAGGAGTAGATGTGTCCACAGATGTGAACGGCGTGGGTGTCTGCGCTGTTCCCGAGTCATTATCCGTGACCATATCCGAACGGGATCTCCTGGAGAAAGATTCTCTCCTAAGTTTAAGCGCAGTGGGGGAATTGTGTCCAGAAGTATCATCAGAGGTCACGGTTTTGCTCAGGGTAGAGGCCGGATATTCCTGCATCAGGATATCCGGATCTCGTTCGCCTACTTCGAGATGGTTTGTAAAGCTGTCCACCTCATTTTCCATAACATTTGGCCTCAGATCAGTAGGACACAAGCGTGAGTTTGTCTCAGCAGTTTTCAGTTCCTCAAACAGGGACATGCCTTCCCTATAAACGCGTCGGCCTGGACTTTCTGATCCTTGCGGTCTGTTACGAATTTCAGTCTGATAACCAACAGGATCCATTTGAACAAAGTATGCTAGAGTGTAAACATCATTATTGCTAACTTTAATAATATCTGATGACAAAGAGTATTTTTTTTCTGTCATTATTTTCTTCAATTCTCCCGACTCGGAGTCAAATATATTTCCAGAGTCTGCAGTTTTTCCAGAGTGTGTCGTAGGGGAGTGTTTTTGGTTCGACTGCTTTTCAAAGTTCTGTCCATATGTGGAGAGATCCTCCGCCTCTCGCTGTTCTGATCTCTTCTGTTGACCTTCTGTGCTATCTTGTGATATTGCATTCAGCATCTGCAAAAAAGCAGAAAGAGCACAAGAAATCAAACAAATATTCATAAACACACCCAAGCATGTTGTAAATATCCTTAAAGGGCCAATTCGTGATTCCTGCTTCAGTAGCAACACCAAATGTAACAGCAAAAATAATGAATACAACAGCTACAGATATTGTTTCCAAACAGGTTTAATAAATGCTCTGTTGTCAGATAGTCTAAAACTCAGCATGGTTTCAGACAATATTGGTAGGCCACTCATGATGCAGTAAATCCCTTATAAAAAAGTAAAGTACTAAGGAGTGATTATCATATTAATTTACCAGGGTATTTACCAAGGTACCTCAAAGAATATAATAATAGTACCATATATATATATATATATATATATATATATATATATATATATATATATAGCATTTATAGATCAATGTGACCAATAAAAATTTCTTCCACACATTAGTTACAACTACCTTTACTGGGTAAAGCTGCAGCAAATAATTTATGCACCACTAGCAATACCACTAGCAATATGAATTACACTACCATTTAAAAGTTTTAAAAGAAGTCTCTTTTACACTTGCCAAGGCTGAATGTATTTGACTAAAAATACAGTAACTACAGTAATTTCACAAGTTCATATGTTCATGTAATCTTTGAATGGAGAAGTAAATAAACATAATTGGTTTGCTGTCCTTGGTGGAGGGCAACATAATGGCAGATAAAAACTACTCGATGGCACCACCATTAATACAGATGCTTGAACCCTCTGCAGTATGTAAAGAAAGAGTGAGCTGAAACATGTCTTACCTTCATGAGCTCTGGTCCAGGGTTGTTCTGCTGGGACAGCGCAGGTATGAAGGGCTCCTCTAAGAAGCCACTGCTGTCAGACTGACAACTGTTTGTTCTCATCACGTAAGACCCGATTCGTTCACCTACACAGAACCAAGAGCCATTAGCATGTGCCACATATCACAAGTGCATATCACAAGGACACTAAAGCCTCTTGATCAGACTAAACAAACAAGTTAATTTTTTCCACAGAACTGAGGTGAACATTACATCAGCTGTACAGCATGTAGCCTACTGCACACATGAAAATGACTGACCAATCTCATGAGCCATTTGCCTAATATCAGAAATGGAAATGGTTCCATGTAAATTATTTGAACCCACAGTGGCTTTAAAAACATTAGCTTTTCAAGAAGTAAAAGGAACATCTCAAATAAAAGTTTATGTTTGTGAATGTAAGTAGTACAGGTGTTAGTCTGTACAAAACTCGCCACTACAATTTCAGGGTGGTCGCTATGTGGTTGCTAGGGTGTTCTAAGGGGTTGTGAGCATGTTACTATGCAGTTTTAGGGTTTTAAAAAAAAGACATGCACCTCCAGGATCCACTGGGCCATTGCAGCTCCCAGGAATGCTTCCTTCATCAAAACTCTGGATCTGGAAAACAGTCATCAACATTAGAAAAGGAACAATGTGTAAGTACATACAGAGGATATCACTGCAGACTTAATACCTCTTCCAGCTCGAAAGATTCAATAGGTCTTTGCAAACTTCCTTCAGTTGGAGGGACAAAGTCGAGTTTCTGAAGATCTGATGTTCCTCTTGCTGTCGGGCTGTTTAGAACCGGCTCAGCTGCCTCCGAATTAACACTCTGCTCCTCTTTCAGAGGGAAGAGATTATTGTCCGACATCCTGGTGCGTTTTGAAGGGTTTCTTTTGTCTGCTTTTGGTGTGCCAGTGGATTCTGGGCCGGATGGGGCTGAGGAGTTCACGGAAGGGGTGGTGTGCTGGTTCTGTGACGTTCGGGCTTGGCTGAGGCTCTTTTTGGAGGCTCTACGCAGAATCACGGCCATACGTTTTCTCCTCTCCCGGGCCTCTGCAGACATCTGGGAAGCTGTAGATGTGTCCGCATCCTGAGCACCAACCAGAGAGGAGAACGTCGTCGTGACCTGTTGAAGAACCTCGAGCTGTCTGAACCTATCTGAACACCGGGAGGAGGAGAGATAGAGAACTTCAAGATTCTTGACTTGCGTAACTCTGCTTATCAGACTTTCAACATCTACAGCAGCTACACAGGAAATTAATGTCACTTTTCGTTTTGCACTTTCACAAATTACATTTAAACCACTTTCAACCTCCTAAATACCTATGGATTTAAAAAAAAAAATAAAAATAAAGGTTTCAAAGGGGGTGAAAAGGCACTGAGGCAAAAGAAGATCCATTTTGGTTTCCCAAAGAACCTTTCAGTGACCAGTTCTTAAAATAACCATTTGTTTTCTTTGTAGAACATTTCATAATACTAAAAAACACTTAAAAGTAAAAAAAAAAGAACCATTTGTGCATTGAAAAGGTTCCATGGATGTTAAAGGTTCTTGTGTGGATATAAAGAACAGATATTTAAAAGGTTAATTCACTCCAAAAAAAATTTGTAAGACTTTATTTCTTCTATGGAACACAAAAAGAGACATTTTAATTGACATTTTTGCCAAGATTTTACAATTAATTAGAACTGGCGATTTCAAGCTTCAAAAAGTATGAAAAAGCACCATAAAAGTATAATTTAAAAAGTGGTCTAGCTTGTGCACTATATTCCAAGTCTTTTAAGGCTTGTTTCTCAAACAAAACTAATGTATGACTTCTGAAGACTTTGAATATATAGCGAAAACAAGTCATATGCTGTAGCTGCTTTTGTGATGCTTTTTCCCCGCTTTTTCTTTCATTTTGGAACTCAATCTTCATTCACTTTCCTCATACACAATACATGGCCTGGATATTATTCAGAAATTCCACAGAAATTCCTATTCAGAGTTCCACGGAAGAAAGAAAGTCACATGGGTTGGGATTGGGAACAATATGAGGTTGAGTAAATAACTCATTATTCCATTTTTGTGTGAACTTGAGGAAACTTGCTTACTGCTGACATCCGCATTTTCAACATCCATTCGGTTCTGCTGAGATTCCAGAAAGAGCTGATAGCTAATGCCACGAGCGCTGGACTCGTAATTGAGGAATCGGGCCGGGATTCTCCCAGTGATGTCGGGCTCCTCAGTGCCAAAACCCAAATCTAGCAACAATTCTTCAGGGTCATCCTTTAGTACGTTCAACACGTCCATTACACTACAAAAAACAACAACAACAACATTAGTATGAATATCAATAAACCAGTCTTAAAGTGAATGATTGACAGGTGGGGAAGAATGATTGAGGAGTTCTGACCTGACATCAGATGGTATCGAGACAGTCGATGCAAAACTGTTCCACCTGGACAGACCAGGAGAATCTAGAGATGACCTGTGAGTGGATGACATCAGCAAACATCAGGTAAAGAAACCAAACACTGCTGACCAGCCCTTCCTACACATCCAAATCCTTCTTCATGCTTTCCTCCGTCTCACCCATTTCTGGTTGGAATCGTTCTTCTCCTGCCTCATTGCCCCATCAGTGACATTCCACCTCATGCAAACCAGCCCAGCAGCCCATGTGGTGGCATGTCAACAAATCAGCATTTGCATGGGAAATATGACTAAGGTTTCTGGCAGGTGCCTGAACAAGTCTACATCACGCACATATACACACTTAAAAAAGTACTTTGTCTGATATATAGAATATATAAACACATGTACATAGTACACATTAATTGAACAAATGTACCACTTCAGGCAATTTCCCACGCATTGGTGTAACGCCGATGTACAATGTATATGTATATATATACAGCAAATGAACAGTGGATAGATGACAGTGCTGTTACAAAATAGGAAACGTTCTAAATTCTTTATTCATTTTGATAAAAATGCTCTGAAATTGATGACAAAACTTATAACTAGGAATACACATTATATCAGTACCATATTGTATATTTAAAAGTATGCATTTATCCTATTTTTATGTTTAGATTTATTACCTTTGTTGTTATCTAACACTCACTTAAAGTTAATGTTTGAAACATGAATAATTTAATAATACTGTTAAATGTAATCTTTAGCAAATCCCAAAATGAATATCCATTTTTCATACTGTAAAATTGTGTGAAAACAATTGTATTTAGTTTTGATTTATTTAAACAAAATAGTATAAGATTTTTATCTCGCCCATAACATGAAAATAATTATCAGCTTATTATATCGGCCAGATGTTGTCAAAACTCAAAGTTATTCAAGTTACAAATGGAATTTGCTCAATAAAACACAGTAAATATATTAAATGTGTTCTTACCTCAGAATATCTTGTACATTCCTGAGAGAGCGTTTGCCATATAAAGATGCTCCATCAAACACAGAAGAAACAGAGTTCATTTAAAGAAGGAAAACATCTGCGTTTTCAATTAAACCCCTCCAGACCGCTGTGCAGTAACTATATTAGGTCAATATTCTTCATTGTTGTTTTGATGTTCCTGTCTTCTCATAAACAACTGCACAGAAGACTTCAGCATGTTGTCAGGGGCACACCGATGTCTTCTTAAAAGAGGACCCGGATGCAAAGTGCCCAACTTATTTTCCTAAACCAGCATCTTTGTTTAATATCTCCTTATTCCAAAGAGAAACAGTCCATTCTGTCCTGTACCTTTCATTGAAACTGTGTTACGAAACCAAAGCACCTCATTCACTAGAAGGGGAGTGTCTGACAGCACAACTGACTGAAGATGAACAAGAAATTCATAGAATTCATCGCAGGCAACCAACTTTTCCAAGGAAAAAAAGAGAAAAACAACAACAGACAAGAGTCAAGACACTCCCTACAAAGTGACCCTGAAAAGGAAGACAGAACGCAAGACAGAAAACATCACTCTAAGAAGAAAGACAGAACCCTGAAGAGAGACAGCACACTGAGCGGAAAGAAAACAACTATAGGTGGTCGACGTGAATATGAACATTCAGAAATGTTAACAGATATGAGGAATGTCTGGCAAGCAAGCAAACAAATGCATTTGGGATTGCAGTTTATTGCATCCTAATGCATCTTATATTTTTAGTCACTGTATCCTACTGTATTTGACTATTTATAGTATTCTGCATTTATTCTTAAATTGCTGCATGAGGAAGTCAAGCAAGAATGTAAATATCTTAATAGATTTTGTCCTATTCGGGCTAAAGATACATTTCCATGTGAGTGGACAAAGATTCTAAACTTCTCTTTGGAACTAAGAAAATACTGGAACTATTTCTCAGTACTAGGGAAAAAATACCTCTAGAATCTTATCTGCGATTTACAGTATGTCAGAACAAGTCAGAGCTTAACTTAAGACTTCATAAAAGAGATTTCTGTAACAGTGTCTTGTGTCTAAAGTTAAAGGGGTGATGAACTGAGAAATCAAATTTTCCTTGAGCTTTTGACATCTAAGAGGTCATCATATTATAAGAATATCCTGTAAATTTCAGAACTGAAAACGTCCTTGTTAGTCCAATAAATGCTTTTATTGACACCAGGCTCAGCAAACGACTCGTTTTTCAAACTGGGGAACTATGACGTCAAAGAGGATAAAACACCACCCCCGCTGAAGAAGATCAACGCCTACTTCAACACAGCTACTTTAGCCCCGCCCACCGATTCGCGCATTACACGCATAGCTAAATAACATGGGCCTACCTCGTGATGACAAACCGGATCGAGCTACCGAGCAATAAACATGACATTTACAAAATATTGTGCAGTACCTGGTTGTGGAAGAAGACAGTCGCTGCATAAGCTTCCTCTGGATTCCAATAGGAATGCTTGGTTAAACTTTATTTTTAATGACGTTCCAGCTGGTGTGGGTAAAACATTGTCCGTTTTTTCGCTTCATTTCACTGAGGATTGTTTTGTAAACAAGACACAGGTCGAGACTGGATTTGCAGACCGATTAAGATTAGAAAACGGTGCTGTGCCTTCTATATTGGATCCGACAGGAATGGTGCAACACACTTATCTGAGTAAAATTTTTATTTAAAAAATAATAATCTGATAGGCTAGTATTGCATTGTTACAGATCGTTTGATATCTAATAATTATGTGTACATGTGTATCAGTCTAATCGTTACTGACGAGTGAGTTGAAACTCCTTATAATATGCAAAACTGTTATCCACTCACAGCAGTGGGCGTTTACTTCCAAGTCTTCAATGTGAGACGCCCATAAAAACCGAGCGTTTTTGAGCTAGGCTCAAAACTAGGGTAGAAAATAGCCTATTACGTATTCATTTTGATATTTTTGAATGTAAAAACCAAGCGAACGTCATAAGTTGACCTCAGACAACAATATAACATTTTTTTAAAAGCTAGTTCATGACCCCTTTAAAGGTCAGCTCAAGGTTAACCTCTTCAAATTTTCGTAACACCTCATTGTGTGTGCCTAGAGGACACGAGGAATACGCATGGGAAGGCTTAGCGTATAGTAGGACATGTACTTGCATTAACATCACTGTTTGTAAAGCGCTTATAAAATAAAGCCAATAGTGTGCATGGCTTTTTTAAGTAGAATTAATTTACTTAAAGCTGCAGTCCGTAGTTTTTTCCTCTTTGTCGCCATCTCTGTTCAAAATCTGCAATTGCAGTTATTCGCGGAATTATCAACTTTATGTGGGTTGTGCCTCGGCATTACTATCTTGATCTAAGAATCTTATTTGCAGTGTATCTATAACCATAACCAACTTTGAAAATCAAGGGAACTTGATAAGAATAGGTTTTAGGCCCCTAAAATCTTACTCTAAAATCTGATAGGATTCGTTGATCTGATAGGGTGGTTTTCTGCCCAGACCTATATGGCGGTTGATCCACGAACATGTCGTACTTGCGTAAATCATGTTAAAGTAAAGATCACGTCTTTCTCTGCTTTATCTACTCCTTATCTTTTCTGTGTAACTGGAAACAATGCAGTAGCAGGTAAAGTTTCCTGAAGCAGAAGACAGCAGGCACTGGATTGTCTCACTCTTTGCCAGTGTTTGTGTTTGAAAGTATGAAAAGGTTTGCCATGTTTAAAATCCAGGGTTAGCACAGGCCTTCTGAATAGTTCAATGTATTCCAAGACACAGACGCACAAACCCATATGCCATTGTATGCTCCACATTTTTTATAAAGAATAACTCAAACCTTGACGCCAAACAGTGTCACTCATTCATATCGCACATATGTCTCGTTTCATCAGTTTAACTGATCCGAGCAATACAAAACAGTAAATTCTTACCTTCCACTCCCAGTGCCAGATCATCTTCTTCGCTCTCATTTCTCCTTATAACCTTCACTAAAAGCAAAGCAATGTTTTTTACAATAAAGTATTTACAGAGCTTACAAAAGTGAAAAAATAAGTCACCTGCTAAACCTATTATAATGGTATAATCCAGCACACTGTCAGCCATCACGGATAAATGACTAATTGAATCATTGTGAAATCATATCAGTATATTAATGATATATCCAGCACAACAGAACGTTTAGAGCTCCAGGGTTAAACGGGCTTAGTTTCACAAGATCATTCTGTATATACTTTGAGCATTTAACACATTTATCAAACATTAGTGTGTGTGTGTGTGTGTGTGTGTGTGTGTGTGTGTGTGTGTGTGTGTGTGTGTGTGTGTGTGTGTGTGTGTGTGTGTGTGTGTGTGTGTGTGTGTAATCTTACCTGCTGTCTCCAGGACAACCTCTGGTCTCCTACCGTCCCTTAAACAAGGAAATCGAGCTGTATTAGTAACCACATCACTAGGAGGAAACACTTTAAAGAATATAATGTGGGAAGAAATTCAAATGACAACAACAGATAGCACAAAGGCACAGCTGAAACCCTTTCAGAGAGGAGTTATCCCAAAATAAAGCCACAATGAAGGAGAAATAAACACTTGTGAGATTCGGCTCTTACTCTGAGATTGTCGTGAGCCAGCTCTCTACGCTGTCTTCATCACACTTCCCTGTTCAAAACAAAGAGGAGAAACATTCACCTTGCTCCAGAAACAATAAAAAAAAGGTATCTCTGAGTTCTGGATGATCCACTGAATTACAGAGCACCAGGGTTACATGGGCGTTCACTGCACTGCTTTGCATTTTCTGTGAAGATGCACGAATGATCCATGGAAATTCGATTCTAACAACACTGACAAAAACTAATCAAGAGATAATGAAAGTTGCCATTTGCTGCTAACTGCATGAACCTCCATTCAGCAGCACAACATCTAACAAGCAAACATCTCAGGTACTTACTTGAGTCAGAATTGATGATCGGAACAATCTGACATTGATCCGTCTTCCATCTAACCCGTGAGGTCTGTAGAATAGCTCTTCTGGCTGCAGATTTACTGGAAGACATCGCTGTGGTCATGAGGTCCACTCCGTTCAAAAAACAGCCACGGTAGAGAGCAGACACCTCATTATGAGCTCTTCTCTCGGCAAACACTAAAAGAAACAAATACATTTAACTACAAGATGAGAATCAGGAAAAATAGGTGTTTGGTTTCATATTTATATTCATATTATTCATTCATGCTACATGCAACTGGTCTAAAAGGCTAAAACAAACAAAAAAGTACTTTCCTAAACACCTGTTTGTTTCTGTGCACTGCAAAACGTTCCTAATCCACGAGGCCATTGAGCAATCAAAACATATTAAACTTGATGTAATTTGATCTAACAAGGTTGCAGGTTTATGTAGCTAATGAGAATCCCTGAAACCATCACATATATTTGAAGACAGAAGACTTGACTATGATTCAGTTTTGTTTGAGGTGAATAAATGATCAGTTTTTCAGTATCTGTTAAGCAAAAGGATATTTATCATTTAAAGCTTCCTTGTTGTTGGGCCTAATGTGCCGGAACTAACATTGCAAAACATGCACTAAAAAAGAGGCACTAAAACACTAAGGGCTGGTTTCACAGACAGGGCTTAAATTAATTCAGGATTATGCCTTAGTTCAATTAGTACATTTAAAGTAGATTTTATAAACATGCCTTAGAAAATAAATATTACTGGTGTGCTTCTTGATTCTTGAGACAAAACAATGGCACTGATATATTGATATGTCAGTGTAAGTTAATTCAGTTAAAACAGCTCAAACATGCATTTTAGTCCAGGACTATAGTTTAAGCCTTGTCTGTGAAGCCGGGGGTAAAATCTAAATAATACTAGAGTCTTATTTAATATTTACTAAATGGTAACATAATAAACATTTAATTGTTTTACCCAAACTTTGTGTAATGATGGTTCAAAAAAGAGCTTGATAGACAGATTATATAGGTATATATTAATAATTTATGTTATATTAATTTTAATATAATACTTTCCTTTTCAATACATTGATATAAGACCGATGCCCAATACTGTTCCTGAAGATCGTATTTAGCTGGTTCAAGCGTGTTTGATTAGGGTTGGAGTCTTGGAGATGAAATGTAATGAAAGGTTGATCTCGAGGAACAGGAGCACCCCAATAATGATAGTCATACATGCTGTCAAAAGTCAAACAAAAAGCTCCGCAAGCAAACCATAGAATAAATTCTTCCCACATAAAACATGTCTACCAACCTTGCTTGACGTATAATGAAAGCAGCGCAAGCCATGTTGTTCATAACAAAAATGTAAGACAAATTCGAATAAACACAAACACGATTTCGTGAAACCACGAAACATATGTGAAAATGAGTTCCTATGTTGGAACTAATATCGATTTTTAAACAATCATATGATCAGCAAAGACTATTAAGTTAGCAAAATATATGTGGTCCACCGCAGAATCACACACACACACACACACACACACACACACACTCACCTACCTACCTACCTGCGCTTTAACGGAGGAGATTTAAACTGAGCAGCAGTGACAGCACCCCTGCTTTAAAGTTTCTTATCACTATATCAACCCGAGCTAAAAACAGAAACAGAAACAGAAACAGGTTCTAAATTGGTCCACATCAAGAGGAAAAAGCAGAACGCGTATGCAAAGTGCGAGGAAAAACAACCTGAAGCACAAAGCCGATGTGAACGCGCTGTCGTCGAGCTCGGCTTTAATCCAGATGAATATTCACATATGACTGAAAGAGGAATTGAGCTTCAGCTTTTGAGCGCTGCTGCATGCAGAAACATGATATTTCTTGCCTAACCTGTTCGTTCAAAGGAAGTTTGTGCAATTCTACAGTACTGATATGAAACTTCTACCTGTAAATATGTGAGGAGGAGTTTGCATACAACACAATCCACATAGGCTATAAGAGTGATTATTTATAAATATGTATGTATTTTAAAGGTTAGGCTAGAATTTAAAGTGAATATATATATATATATATATATATATATATATATATATATATATATATATATATATTGTGCGTTCTGTTTATTGTTCTTTGTAGCCTATCCTTTGTGTGCATGTAAAAATTTAGACATAATTCACATTTAAAATACGCGAATTTCACTGTAGCCTATAATATTTATTATTATTGTTATTATATTTTGTATTTCTATGCATGTATTAGCGTTGTGTATTATTAAGCGATGCCCTTCAGACTTCCCTTTTATTAAATGTTGGCTACAGGCTATATGTTATTCCAACTTGACTTGACTGCAGTTCTGTTTGTGAATCACTAGATGTCACTAAAGGTCAGAAATAGAAAAACGATTCCTCCATTCTCCTCAATAATGAATGCCACCACTCATGATTAAGCTGTAAACATGTGCGGCAGTTTTTTCCCCAGGATAAAAGGTGGAAACTAGATCATTTCTCTGTGTGAATTAATATTCTGTGCACACTATGGACCAGTAAACTATTCACAAACAACTGGGTAGGTGACTGGCACAGATTGGGCTGCATTATGTATGTGGCAGAACCTCTTTATTTTGAATGTTTTGTCAAAGAAACCCAGTCACTTTTAGACGTATAAATTATAACGTATAAAAGTTTCACATAAACAAGTATTGTTTACTGTTTCACCTATTTAATGTTATCGGAACATATTTTGTTAAAATAAAAATCTACAAGCAAACACTCCACACAGGCTTTTGCTCAATGACTTGTGTTTTGGTGCTTTTTAGCAGATGTATGAAGTCCGTTCTCCTCAAATTTGCACGGGTGTCCTAGCAGAGTAACCATGTTTATTACATTAAATATGAACATGGCCCAATAACGTTTGTGTCACAAGACTTTGTGTCTTTATTTTGGTGTGTGTGTGTGTGTGTGTGTGTGGCCTGGTAAACCCTACATTATGGGGACAAAATGTCCCCGCAAAGATGGCAATATCTGAAATCCTTGTCCCTGTGGGGACATTTTTTGGTCCCCATGAGGAAAACAGTTTATAAATAATATTAAGTGAGGTTTTTTTTAAGTTTTCTGTGATGGGATTAGGGGTAGGGTTAGTGTAAGTATAGAATATACCGTTTGTACGGTATAAAAAGCATTATGTCTATGGAAAGTCCCTATAAAACATGAAAACACAAAGTGTGTGTGTGCGTGCACGCGCGTGCGTGCGTGCGTGTGTGTAAATTTATATTTTATATCTGATGCAGTAACATTCCTTAATTTTAGCATGTGCCTTAGGTGTCTATAGTTTCTGGGTTCACTGTATCTGATCTGATAAACAAGTTCTTAATATTGCTCATAAAAATATTAGGTCTTATACTCTTATTTTTGTTTGTCTTATTTGTTTCCACAAGTCCTTTCCATGCAGACTTGGCACATTCTGAGTGGGATTTGACACATCCTGACAGGGCAGCGCTGAGCACATCTGGAGCAGACGGGTGTGAAGTGTCCCGCTCCAGGGCACAAGAGCAGTTCCCCTCTTTCGCTTCATAGTGTGATGCTTCCCATGACATCACTTAGAGTCTGTCTTAAACTTTCATGAATCTCAGAGCTGAATAAAATGCTGCGGTACAGTGCAGGGAAATGTTTTAAATGGCTGTATTGGCGTTTTAATGCATCTCCTTCTCCCACACGAGTGCCCTCGCAGAAAACAAGACATATTCACCTAGAATAGATGTGTGCCTTTATGTGAGGGAAACAAAAGCCTAGAATAATCAAGTATTCGATGGGTTTTCTTCGTAATGGTACACGTTCACAACGCAACATGAATATTTGAGCAGCCTGCAACTGCTAATTTAATCATTCAACATCTGTTACAATTACTCTGGCTTCCACATCAAGAAAGGAATGTGGAGTGTTATTGTTAGAAGAAAGCTTTAGAACAAAGAATATTTTATATATATTCAAAGAGACTGTACATGCCCAGACAGTGTTTTAGCATGAAGGCAATCACATCCTAAGGAAAGTTTCAGACATTTAAAAAAAAACAATGTAATTTCTAATGATTTAAAACAAATTCAAGTGAGCTTTAGAAATAACCAAACACATATTTCGTGACTCCAATTCTCATTGGTCACTAGAACAGTCATAACGTGAAGAAAAAAAAAAACCTTTGTAAATGTCATCAACTTAATGCAAATTAAATACAATTAATATCAATGTTATTTTAATTAAATAAAAGATTTACTTTAAATGCTTTTGAAACTGAAAATTGTTTTTATAAATAAATAAATTAATCCATTTAAATAAATGTAATCTAAATGAAATTAATAAAATTGTGTCTGAAGGTGTCAATGAGAAATTGAAAAATTTATAATCAATTGATTTTAACCGCACACAGAATTGTGGGATATCATAGTCAGTGAAGGATACATTTATGCTATTTTAAAAAGGTTTCTAAAGATGGGATCTTTGTACACTAGGCAGCTTTCGGATAGTGATTTTTTATGACTTAATTGATTTTTTTGTTTGTTTTGTAGAGTATATTGAATCTTCAGAGGGAATATTGAATATTGTTGGATGAAAATGTCATATTCTTAACAATAACTTACAGCTTTTATGTGTGAACTCCATCCGTCACGTGTTGATCTCTGGCAGAATGGTGATTGGTGGTGGTGATGGTGGCTATGAATGTGACATTGTGTGCTTGTGCTGGTTTTGGACAGAGTTTGTTACAGGCTGTCTGTGGGTGGGTTACGCAGACCCTCGAGAGGCTGTCTGTTGGTCACAGGGTCCAGACCATGACTAATCCAAACCCCACCAGGCTGACCAGATGGGGCCTTCAGATTGCCTAAAAACAAGAGCAGGACAACATTTCAGAAGAGGCAACAACAGACGCAGAACAATGACAATGGCTTTGCGTAATATTGGTCGTGTCGTTTTATCTGCGTTTATGGAAAATGTAGATATTGCAAATGAAAGATATACATATCATAACAGGCCAGATATAAAAAATACCAGATATCTTCATAATAAACATCAGCACTGGGTCCCTTCAGAGAGCGAGTGTGTTTGAATGAGAGAGAGAGTCCGTGTTGCCAGATTCTTTTCTCCAGAACATTCACAGGAGCCTCAGTGGGTCGGAGAGTGGAGATTAAATTAGGGCCTAAGTGGGGACAGATGCCTGCTGAAACCAAGGACATTTAGGTCCGTTCCTGAGGGTGAACCGTCCAGTACGCTGTCCAAAACGGCTCCAGCATGAGGATTCTTGCACTGCTACCAACTGGGGTTAAATTGGGTACATCAAAATAAAAACGACTAGAGCCAGATGGGTTTTGGCACTATAGAGGAACAATATACGGGTTGTGCTTAATGGGACAAATCTGTATAAAATTGTGTGTGTAAAAGTGTTTATGTGTCTTTTGCAGATACCAATGCGTGTTTTAATGAGCGCAGTCTGTTTCTGATTTGCGGAGTAAAGAAAGAATAGCATTTAAAATCTCTGTTCTAAAAGAAACCAACGTTTTTAGCCGTTGCTGTCATCTTTCTCTTGCTGCCATGGATCATTAACATCTCTAATACACTGTTAAAGTCTTATTAGCTGCTAAAAGACTCAAAAAGTAATGTACATGAAAGCATGTACGAATTCAGGAAGTGGACGAAACATGAAGTTCTGAGATGCTTTCTCTCTGGGTGAGAGTGAAGGCAAAACAGGCAGATTTCCAAAACAATATTTGTTGTAGTGCTTCTCATTGCATCAGGGCAGATGATCAGACAAGCCTGAAGAGGCCACTGATGGCAAATGATGAAATGACATGCAAAAAAGCAGCTGGGGCCATGCTAATGCATAACATTTCCATAACATTCCAGCAACGTTAAGGTTACAATAACTATAGAGTGCAGAAAGTCCAATAAACATCTAGCATTTTTGTATGAAGACACTTATCACCAAGCAAATATTTCTTAGTAAAATGGACATTTACAAATACATGTACTCTTTCCAGATTCTATTTTTATTTTCTACATCAACCGGATCTCAAAAATTGATCTTTTCTTTCATTCAAATGTGGACAAAAACACATTCTGGTCTCATAAGGGGCCAAATATGGCCCTAACATCGCTACATTCAGGGTTGCTTCGCAAGAAGATGCCAGACGGTTTTAAGAAGAAGCCCAGCATGAGATGTGCCAGAAGAGCCTAATCTGGACTGGGCAACAACAGCAAGGGACTGCAGGAGACTGTAAAGGACAACGGCGGTCCAATGTGTGCCTCCACAGGGCCAAAAGAGAGGGTACGACCCATTTAACCCGTGCCAAATCACTTTATACCACATCTACCTTCTTACCAGATCTGATTTAACCAAATCGTGTTGAGACTGAGTCAGAGATGTGGACAGGGTGAGGCTCGGAGAGGGTTCACCCTGATGGACATACTTGGCACGATTCCGACATAAATCAAAGTCACATCAACATTTCTGGCACAATGTATCATCACCACTGACACACACACACACACACGCACACACACACACACACACACACACACACACACACACACACACACACACACACACTTCCCCCATCCCCCCTCTCTCTAGTCCCTGGACTATAGCATTGGCTAGGTACAAGAGTGAAATTAAAATCACTTAACAGTGTGGATCAGCGGCACTGAGCAGATCATTTCTTCATGCAGATCACAGGGGGAAATCAAGTCTTTGTTTTCAAGCATGGCACAAGTTCATATTTTACATCAAAGGCATATTTAGTTTTGGCTTGTATGCAGTTGCATGAGAAAAGAGAACTTTAGAACTATTGATGCCCCAGTGAAGTTCTTCTGTGAAAAATCTTGATATAAATTTATTTCAATAAATATAAATTACACAAATTAACAATGTTTTATTACATTAGATTATATTAGATTAGACCCGTGAACCTAGGTTTGGAGAATGGATGGCTATAGAACTATTTGATGATAAAGAAATTCTGTACAAGATCTTGAGATAAATCTTTTTAAGCTGCACTGTCATTTTCAAACGAAACATAAAACTGGCTTCAGGAATATTTTTGGTTAATAACGTTAGATGTGCTTCAGCTCCTCTGTTCTGTGCTGATGAATCTGACTGGCTGAAATAGACTACTTATTTTGAATAAGTAATTAGGCTACTTCACGGCCGCTTAAAAAAAGTAGGCTACGTTCTATAGAGTATGAATGTGTGTAATTGTCATTATCATGGGACCTATACCAGCGTCAGTTACGTCGCTTCACTGCCATTCACAAATCCTCTCCCGTGGCCTCATGGGATAGTAAAGTGTCCATCGTATGCACACTTCAGAATGGATAGTAAAGTGTCCATCGTATGCACACTTCAGAATCTCCTCGGAAGAAGTAGCCTATCCGGGTATTTTTTGCCTACTTGGACATAGGCCTAATTCTTTTTTCACAGATTATTTTTCGCCTACCAAGGAAGTATGTGATTTGGGATGCAGCCACAGATCGAGGCATAGGCTACACATGGCTTCTGTTCAGATGATTTCTCCTGCAAAATACGATGTCCGCACACCTTCCACCGCACCTGACACGCTGTATATAGTAGCCGGAACTTCTTTTCTTTATTTACGGACATGACTGAAACATGTATGCACTTCCCGCAAAATCTGTCCCGACATCTTAAAAATATGATGAATAGCCTAGCCCTGGTGAGTCAAGGTAAGCCAAAAACACGGTTTAAAATATGGACTTTTATGTATATTACATTTGATTTATTAAACATTTGAAATAGGATATGTTTATAAGATATGATATTATTTGTTTAAGTAGTGTAGGCAGTTTTATAACATTTAGCCTAGTTCTTTATAAAGAAATTGATAGAAATATTTATGCATAATTCACATAAATAGGCAATTTTAAGCAACAGTTCCTTCTGCATGCAGCTGTCCTTCTCCTCTGAAAAATTTATGTTATTCATTTTTAAACACTGAATTATGAATTATGCATATGCCATACTGTCAAATCATTAAAATGGCTGTCGTACACACGGGTATCTTTGTGTGTCAACTATTTTTGTGTCAACTCTGTGATTATTTAAAAAAATATTTTATCATATTTAATTACTTTCTAAAAAATGTTTTTTTTTTTTTAAACAGAGGGATTATTTTTGGTTCGAATTTTTTTGTTGTTGTTGACGGTCGGTTATAGGCTACTTTCCATATCAAATCCTTGTACTCGAGAGTAGCTTCGAGTAGGCCTATGCCTATCAACAGACGTTTAGATCTCTCAAAAGACCATCTTTAGCAAAGCTACTGATCTTAATACTGTGTGTGTGTGTGTGTGTGTGTGTGTGTGTGTGTGTGTGTGTGTGTGTGTGTGTGTGTGTTCGTGGGCATGCCACTTGACGTGTGAACATCCATGCCTTCATTTGCTGCCTGTTCCTGGCATCACACTGTCCTTAAAAGCTGATAATGTGTTAATGAAATCACTGGCAGACAGCTCATGTCAGCCGAATGTTCCAGTCCTCCACTGTGAGTCTGCAGGGTATAAAGCAGGTCTGTCAGGGGAGTGTGTGTCTGGCCCAGCCATTGCTTTGTGTTGTTGTTGTTTGGGCTTTGCTCTTTTATAATGTTACAGGTCCTCAGTCCTTCTCAGAGTGTGCATGCTAAATTTTTTATGCAGGATGGGCCTGTCCCCTTTTCTTTCTGCAGCACAATGATTTATTGCCCAAAAAGACCAGAGAACTAATTAACAGAGTAATTAATTAATATGAATTTGCATATTTGCATTTGCAATTAGTGCAGTCAAGTGATTAGTCTGAAATGGGAAGTTTGACTCATCAGATGTTGGTGTGTGTTGAACCGGAAAGCTCGTCACCAGCTGAGGCATTTTTGGAGGGGGACAGAAGGGAGTGTGTGTGTGTGTGTGTGTGTGTGTGTGTGTGTGTGTGTGTGTGTGTGTGTGTGTGTGTGTGTGTGTGTGTGTGTGTCTAAACAACAACATCCAAGGGTACCCGCCAATCATGCATGACTGAGCCATGGCTGTCAGCAAACTGCATCTGTATGCTGTGTTCATTATGTTTTTGTTGTGCTGATAAGTGCAGATCAACCTGGCCGTCCCAACAAAAAACACAGCAGCCTCTATTTCACCGAGATCCCTCATGATGACTAACACTCTGCATCAGGGATTGTGTCTGATAGGTGGCTTGCTGTTAACAGGACCAGTGAAATCTGTCAAATTCTGGTTGAAGTGTTTAAAGAGCCAATTAATCTTGCACAGGAGCAGAAATGTGTTGTGTGTCATTTATGAGGTGCTATGCTTTTTGTGTTGTCCATCTGAGAGGGATAAATGCTCATGGGGGGGCTTCTGATTTGAATTATAAATGTGTGTGTGCATGTGAATGAGTGAGGGAGAGCGCGAGTAGGCCAGGCACGGGTTCAATAGCAGCAGGAGCTTTCACTGATAATGGAATGCATGAGTGTCAGGACTTAATGTGGGAGGAGCCAAAGCTCTGGACAATAAATACTACAAGAAACAGCCAGATGCCAGAGATGGCCAGACCCAAAGTCTGTGTGTGCATGTGTATGACTGAATCTGGCAATAAACTCGTCAAGAACATGTTTAGGTCACATGATGCATCAAAACGTAAAAATAATAAAATATTTTTAAGGATGGAAATTATTATTCATCCATTATTATGGAAATGGAAATTATTATACATTATTTTTATGACAGTTAAGCATATTTTTCCTTCAGTTATCATATAATGCAAAAAATCATTCTCGTTACCGAAAATAACCATAGATAATTATACTATTAATTTATTTAACTTATATTTAGTGTATATTTATATTGGTGTGTATATATTTAAAATGTTACAAAATATTTATTATTTCAAATAAATGCTTTCAAACTTTATATTCATCAAAGAATTCTGAAAAAAGGTCACAGTTTTCTCAAAAATATTTCACTGTTCTCAACATTCAAATCAGTATATTAGAATGATTTCTGAAGGATCATGTGACACTGAAGACTGGAGTAATGATGCTGAAAATTCAGCTTTGCATCACAGGAATAAATTGCATTTTAAAATATAGTAAAAAATTTCAAATATAAATCTGTTATTTTAAATTGTAATAATATTTCACAATATTACTGTTTTACTCTATTTGATCATTGAATGCATAAGAGACTTATATATATATATATATAATGTAACATGTATAAATTATGGTTGTATTTGTTGTATGCACTAAATTTATACTAACTTCAAAATATTACATGTATTGCAGTACAAATTATGGCATAACCATATTACAATAATGAGAATGATAAAAAAGAAAAAAACATCCAGATACACTGCATAATTTGAGGGGGAAGCATCACAACAATGTCACAATCTGAATAATAATAACAAAATAATGCTCCTAAAATAAGCAACGTTTTCTTTACGCACAGTATAACTTCATGGAGTGAAACGTGACCTGGACCTGTTTTCATTAGATTCATTCGCATACTGAGTGGTGTGAATGTGGATGTCTGTGTTTGTGTGTGTGTGAGGGAGGTGGGAGGGATGGTGTGAGTGTGAGAGAGAGTGTAAACAAAAAAAAACAAGATTTACGTTCATATGTAGAAGAAATAAGAACTTAAAAAGCTGTTTAAAATCTCAGAATCCCTCCTATATTTATTCACTGTCAGACAGTGAATTTATCTCACCTTAATTATTTGATTTACTTGGTCAAAGCATGATGTTTTCACTTTATTCAAGTGAACGTCACTGCAGAAACTGGCCTGTACGATGATGACAGACAGGATCAGTAATTTAGCAAACGCCCTTGAAGAGACTGACCAAGCAAACAAGAGCCATCAATCATCCAGTTCTTGCTGTCATTCACCAGCATTCCTTTTCCATGTTTACAGAATATACCTGATAGAAATCACAAACTATTATTGTCTCTATTTAGATTTAGACCACTTATAGGTGTGTTTGCATGAAAATCTATAACAGCAAATACTAAGAAATGTCATTCCCTGAGCGTATCACAGCATTTTAGCCATGGCATCAGATTCTAATGGTGGATGCTGGTGGTCGGTCCTTGTTTGAGGCTGCTTTGTGGTTTTGCAGTGGTACGCAGCTCAAGGCACACGCCAGATGATCAGGGGAGGAATACAGGTCCCCCGGGAACCAGTCACGTGACCAACCCGTGCCACGTGACGTCAGCGGCAGATGGCATGGGTACCAGCTCTGGCAGTTGGCATCAGTGTCATTTCTCTTAGCGCGAGACAAGGAGAACAGTGGGGAGGTGAGAAAAACGCACGAGCTGTTCACCTGCTAAAACACTACGCGGAAAAAAAAGTTCAAAATCGGAAATATGAAAACTGACATCTAACACCATCATATTCCAGGTAAGCACGACAGGTCTGGGGTAAGGATTGACATCCGTGCTGTACGACTAGTCTTCCATTTTAATCGGATTGTAATGGCTTATATCCGTAAATGCACAAATCTCATGCAATATCACAGATGATTTTATTCCTGTTGCATTGTTTGTTGCAGCCGTGTTTATGTCAATGTACATTGATTTAATTAGAGGATCAGCATCACTCATATGGAATTCTGTCAAACGTGATATTAATTATTTGTTATGTTAGTGCACCATTGTATTTTATTGAGCACCTGGTAATGTTTAGGCTGTTGTTTTTAAATCGCTTCTGATTGATTCAGAAGATCTATTATCTTCTCATCATCCCCAGTAAGAGCACAATGCTGACTCTTCCGTTTGAGGATCCTGTCATAATGGACACCCAATTCGGGGCAAACTTTCCACGGGACTGTGTGGGTGAAATGAAGGTCAAGAAACAAGAGCCGTTTAAAAAGGAGGAGACGCTCTCCCACGCTATGGAGGACGAGGATTCGGAGAAAGACGAGGACGAAAGGGAGGACGGACAGGACGAGAACGGTCTGCCTCGGAGGAGAGGGCCTCGGAAAAAGAAAATGACCAAAGCTAGGGTGGACCGGGTCAAGATGAGGCGCGCGGAGGCCAACACCAGGGAGAGGAACCGAATGCACGGCCTGAACAACGCCCTGGACAGCCTGCGCAAGGTGGTGCCCTGCTACTCCAAAACCCAGAAACTGTCGAAAATCGAAACCCTGCGGCTGGCCAAGAACTACATCTGGGCGCTTTCCGAGATTCTGAGCACAGGGAAGAGGCCTGACCTCTTGACCTTCGTTCAGACCCTGTGTAAAGGGCTCTCGCAACCCACCACCAACTTAGTGGCCGGATGTCTGCAGCTGAACGCCAGGAACTTCATCCCGGATCAGATCAGCAGCGAGCCGTCTTTCTCTGGTAGGTCACAGTATGAGTCTGTGTACGGGACCTACCACAGTCCGGGTGTGGTGACACCCTCTGGACCCTCCGTAGATCCCGTCAAACCCTTCAGGCCGTTCAACTACTGCAGTTCCTACGAGACTTTCTACGAAAGCGTCTCGCCGGAATGCAGAAGCCCTCAGTTCGACGGCCCTATAAGCCCTCCTATTAACTTTAACGGGATATTTTCCCTCAAGCAAGAAGAGCCGATCGAATACGGCAAAAGCTGCCACTACGGCACGCGCTATTGCGCGGTCCCGCCGCGCTCCTCCATCAGCCAGAGCGCGAGAGGCGCGTCAGATCTTCATTTCCCCTATGACGTTCATCTCCGCAGCCAGTTTTACCCCGTGCAAGACGAATTAAACACTTTTCATAATTAATGACAGAAAGTCAAATGTAAGTGAAAATGACCGAAAATGCAGGACTTTCAATCGCACATGTATTATTTATAAAGTCCTTCTCTGATTTGGGACAATCGGATGTTTTATTATTTATAATTTTAGATTAAATGAAAGATGTGCTTACAAGTGTTCCTAAATTAATTGTTGTTTTTTAACTGTTCGACAAAATGTGTGGTCTGATGGGAAAACCATCCACTAACAATGTGTTTTACGCTGATGATATTTAAGTTTCACGTTTGTGTGCATTTCAATTGAATGGCCTGTATGAGTATTTATAGATCTAAAAATCTGTCACTAAGGTCTCTTGCCCCGAAAGGCATAATTTAATTATAAGTTCATTCAAATATTTGCGATGAACATTCAGTAAAATATGAGAGCAATAATTGCTAAGGGTGCTATGCAATATATATTTCTCGATCTGGCCCTTTATTTATACACATAAATTTGTCTAAACAGTTTTCACACAAAGTTCAAAATATTATAGTGTTAACAAGACTAAATATCTCATCATTTTGTAATACATAAATGTGCTCATTCGTTTATGAAAAAAAACTAACAACATGAATTGTAGGCCTATTTGTTTCCTTTGAATAAAACTTTCTTTATTAGTACTTTCGAAAATTTCGTGATGTTTTACACATGGGGCACGTGTTTATATGTCGGTAGATAAATTGAATCAACCATTGCCTATTATTATTATTATTATTATTATTTATACGCTAAGATCAACAGGAAAAGGCAATTAATTAATCAATTTACTTTGAAGATGACGATATATTTAAAAATATAGGCTATATGGATGTAATTCTGAAAACTAAATAATTATGGTATGTTATTAATTTGTTTGTTTCATTGATTTCAATTTGTGTAATTTAACTTTATAAATGTGGGCAATTGATTTTTGAGCATCATCTTAATTTCCAAATATTTCAAATAAATCGCATTTGTCTACGCATAATTTTCAGAAGGATGATAAAAGAAAATCACAAAACACGATAATGTAATTATGCAACAGATTGTTTGGGAATTCTGTCTTTTCTGTAATGCAGAGTCGTCGATAAATTGGTGAGATTGCGTAGCCTACAATCTCGGAACAATCACTGTAAGCAAATGCATTTGAAGCATGTAAAATCTAATGGAAATGTCTGTGTGCTTTCTATTGAAATCATGTCACAGGAAAACCTGCCTTAATATATGTGTCACGCATCATTCATGTAATGTCATGAACTTCTAGTGGTGGATTCGTGCATTTGGACTTTTCTCACCAAACGGGATTTTAATTTTAATTATTTTTGTGTGAAAATGACTGAATGAACTGAAACTGGTCTTTGTACACTGTCGAGCTGTTTTGTACAGTAAAATAAAGTTTAATAAAATACAGTTCTCTGTTGAAAACACTGTTGAATGAATAGACTATGGCTATCTAGAATCACATGCAAATAATAAAAAATTAAATGCATAAATGCACATTTTTTAAAAAATCGAATAGTGTCGAGTGAAAACCTCGCTGTGTCGCAAGAAAAAAAAAAGACTAAGAAAGAACGAAACCATCATTATAGAATGTCGAATTTCGTTTTAGCAATTATAAACCACAATGAACAAAAAGAACCGATTAAAAAATGTACAAAGATAATATAGGTAGACTATTATATAGTATGTATAGTTACAAATTTAAAGTAGTTACAAATTGGCCTATAAATGTCTGTGAAAAGCAGAGGACAAAGGAATTTAATTTATGATTAGGCCTACCTGCCAAAATCACGCAATCCTTCTCGTGCATTAGTTTATGCCTTTGCGGCGCATTAGTCAATGTTAATTGTAAAATGAGATGTTCTTGAGGTGTTATTCAGCACTGGGTTTGGGAGAGTAAAGGTTGTCTTGGTTGGATCTCTCAGCAGAGAGCTGGACGAGGGCCAAACAGCGACAGACTGCGGATCAGGAACCCCATATCAGCGATTCCCCCGCGAATGTGCATTGTCATAATTTCGCCCCACATTCAAAAGTGGGAAGTGAGTACGATTCCCAACTATAATGCGTGATAATAAGTGAATGCAATGTGAACCACTTTCGGATAAAATGCCGAGTCAAATGCATAAGTCATCAATCTTTTTATGCAATTTATGTTCGCTTTATAGCCTATATTAGTAGGCCTAGATCTCACAAGACTTATTTCTGGTAGTATAATTCCTTTTCACGCTTTCAACGAAAAATAGACAGTGATCTGTGTTAATATTTAATTAGCCATCACGTTGTCTTAAAACAATTAATTCTTTTGACAGGTGCAAAAATTCAACCTGTATTCACCGATTGTGTGCGATGAGATTGTTGATGTGCTGTGTGGGGATGTTGAGGTGTCAGAAAATCCCCACAGTGACGATATTTCAGACAGGCAGAACATATGCTGCCCCAGAGACAAAGCAGTCAGGATCGAACAGCTGAAAAATGAGCAGCAACACTTCTCGATGCTTCTATAAGGCCGGTGGAAAATTCTCACCACAAGGCTTGCTTTCTTTTAGATCGGTGTTTATTTTTTAGCTCAAAATGTAATGTGTGATCACTGACAGAGTCTCGCATGATGTATGCCTTATTTCAACAGTCCATTTATTATTAGACTTCAATAAAATAAACGTTTTATTCCTAATCAAAACTTTTTCTTTCAATTTTTTTCAGTTATTAGTTGACACTTGGATAGTTCTTTCTCCATTTAACATAGTGGGACATACACTATATGGGGTAATTTGTCACAGTGACATCTGTGAAACCGATTTCATAAGATTTAAAATATACATAAAATATAAATAAAGTTTAAAATATACAATTTAAAGTAAAACAAATTGGAAAAAAGTGAAATTCCAATATTGAAATTATGAAACAAAACCATTTGTGAAACAGCAAAAACATGGAAACAGATAGCCTACTGTATTTAACATTATAAAGTTTTAACAAATAATTTTGTTTTATAATTTGCACGCTTTTCCCAACCAATTGCCTATTAAAATATGGAATTATATGATAATGAAAAAAAGTAGTAAGACAACTGAATTAGAACGCATGTATTTGCATGTATTTATGTATGTTATATATATATATATATATATATATATATATATATATATAAACACTGCGGCTGGCCAAGAACTACATCTGGGCGCTTTCAGAGATCCTGAGCACTGGGAAGAGGCCTGACCTCTTGACCTTCGTCCAGACCCTAAAGGGCTCTCGCAACCCACCACCAACTTAGTGGCCGGATGTCTGCAGCTGAACGCCAGGAACTTCATCCCGGATCAGATCAACATCAGTCTTTCTCTGGTAGGTCACAGTATGAGTCTTTGAACGGGACCTACTACAGTCCGGGTGTGGTGACACACACACACGCGCACAAAGAGAGACACAGATACATAATAAAAACACACAGAGACACACTAATTTAAATAGTTAAAAGAAATTCCTTGTGTTGATTGTGTGGCATATGGTACAGATGTATGTGGGTGGAAGTATAAGATTTTGTGGGCATGTATTTGTGTGTGGATGGTTGGAGCAAGGGCGTAGGTTTGGTTTTGAGATTGGTGGGAACATTCCCAGAAGCTGAGGAATCAGGAAATTAATAGAATAATATTGAGGTTTTTAGTGTATATTGACCTTAACAATACGTTAATGAATTCTGTAATGTTATGGTAACTATTAAAGACATGAAGGGAGTTTAACAGCTAGACTAACTTTACTCCGTTCATAGTGCAGAGCAATAGTGCAAATTAAAGGGATAGTAAAGGGGATAGTTCACCCAAAAATGAAATTTTTTGTAAGGGTTTCAAACCCTTATGAATTTCCTGCTTCTACTGAACACAAAGGAAGATATTTTGAAGAATGTTGGTAACCAGACAGTTGATGGACCCCATTGACTTCCATAGTAAGAAAAAAAAATACTATGGAAGTCAATGGGGTCCATCAACTGTCTAATTACCAACATTCTTCAAAATAACTTCTTTTGTGGTCAGCAGAAGAAAGAAACTGTTGAAACAACTTAATGATGACAGAATTTTCATTTTTTAAGGAAACTCACGTTAACAGAAATTAACTTTTTGCATATTTGTTACTGTCCAGTTTGTCCTGTTGGACATGACACACAGCAACTTATGCCATTGTTCTGAGCCATGTTTTCATTGTCCTAAGAGCAATGAAACTTATTTCAGCCTCAGCTGATGAGACTGGGATGACAAGGGTTTCAACTTGATCAAACAGACCTCTCATTTCAACAGACCAAGCAATTTTTCATGTTTAATGTGGACTTTTCATAATGATTTTTATACTGTACAAACATATTCTATCCCCCTACACTAACCCTATCACAGATAACTTTCTGCATTTTCAAAAAAAACATCACTTGGTATGATTTATAAGCTGTTTTCCAAAAAAAAAAAAAAAATCCCCACAAGTATTTCGGAAATTGCCATTTTTGTGGGGACATTTTGTCTTTGTCCCTACAAAAATGGCAATATACTAAAATCTTGACCTTGTGGGTATTTTCTTTCTTGGAAAACGGCTTATAAATCATACTAAGTGATGTTTTTACTAAGTTTCAGTGCTCTTTGCGCGCACACACACACACACACACACACACACACACTAACGATTATGTTTGCCACCTATCCCGCGATTGTCATACATTATATTGTAAAAACTGAGCTGTCCCCGAATCATTATTTGACGCGATTTACCCCGTATTTTTGTGCACAGAACTGTAGATTACTCCCTAGTTTACCGCATCTAGGTTTCCTTCAGAGGAGCTTTGCTGCTTCGCACAACCAAATGTAGCTACAGCCTCTCACAAGTTAGAAAGAAAACACAAAGCCAATCAGTTTAGCGATGTGTGTTAAGCAGGCGGGACCTAGATCTATTAACCGTTGTGTTTCAGGATTTGCGCATTTTTCTCTGAACGCTCTTGTAAGAGATTTTAATCTGAGATGTTTCCTGGTTAAATTAAATAAGAAATACATAAAACCCACAAGACCCAACCGGGCAACAGTGGTTATATATAAATATATTTAAATTTTTGATCGAAATTATTGCTAGGGACAAATCAGTGTCACTGGATATTGGTAGGGACACGTCCCTAGCGTCCCTACTAAATTCTACGCCCCTGGGTTGGAGGTAAATTATTACCTCCACGATCACGATCACTCATCATAGTCCTTGTCCACGCGTGATGCTTCATTCTGTGTTCTGATGTCAACACTTCTGTTCCAAATCCTATCATTGGAGGATGAATCATACCAAATATGATGACCAAATACAATCTGTCCAGAGTGGTGAAGTTGTATGTCAGTTAGTTTGAATGGCCCACACGATTAATGTGTCCTGTCAGGCTATAGTAGGCTATATGCAAAATTAATTGATGTTTTTTTTTTATATATATAAATTTTTGTTATGTTTTTTTATGGTGGGCAAACAATAGGCCTACCTGATGCTGCAATTCTAGACATTTTGCTATTGGCCATGGGAACTAGGGCACCATCTTTTTACATAGGCCTACTATATTTTAACATATATTTTTAATGGATTTTGGAGTGTACGTGCTATCATGCGTGCTTTACGGAATTTGGTAAATTTGGGCCTACTTTTCAAATCGATACAGGGTGTAGGCTAACCTATGGCCATCTAGCGGTTGAAGCCTAACTACAAGTTACTTACACGGAGGAACATTGTTTTACGTGAGTTGTGCATCGGCTCCCTTATTCAGCGCGGATGAATCTAATGTTCACCGCTGTGTCCATGGTTACAGATGATCGCCTTATAATAGGCCTACTGGTGGCTAATTCGTACGAATTCATAAGACCACACTCGTACGAATTTGTACGATTTTTGCTAAATCGTACATATTTTACGAGTTGCCCAATTCGTATACCCTGACCCCACCCCTAAACCTAACCTCACTGGGGTTTAGACAAATCGTAAGAATTCATACGAGTCAGTCACATTTTACTCACTCGTTCGCAGGGCCGGCTCTAGCCCTTTGGTTTCCCTAGGCGAGATTGATTTTTGCGCCCCCCCCCCCCCCCCCTCCTTTAAAAATAACGAACTAAACAAAAATGCTCTTATAGTCACTCCAAAACTTCAACAAGCAAATTATGACTTGAACTGTAATAAATTGTTTATACAAATGCTACAAAGAACGTTCTAGGATATTTCAATCATCCTACATAGTTGCATTGTACAAATTCATTTTATCTGACCATGTAACTTGTAGTAGATGAATGACAATTATTACCACCATTACAATTATTACTAATCTATTAGGCTGCTACAAGGCTAGGGGGGTTCGGGGGCATGCTCCCCCGTAAGAAAATTTTGTGCATTTTAATGTTAAATTCATCAATCTGGTGCACTTTGAGAGCTCAAAATTAAAAGCTCCAACCCATATTCAGTGTTCAAATTAAACAAAGAAAAATTCAAACCTCTTTTAGTTAGTGTCTGTCTACATTACATAATAATAGTTATAATATTAATCCCATGATAATACTCATATATTGTAAAACAATTCACTGAAAAATAAAGAAAACTTTCATAAGTTTTGTACTAATTTCTATACATAAAAAGAGTATTTTTCTATACTTCACATTAAAGATGTGATTGGGCCAGCCCAGTGTCAATCAAGAAAACAACCAATGGGCCGCTGATCTACGCGTTTCATGCGGTGTCAGAAAAAAAGCTAACACTGACTTTTTTTTTACCAATGCATTACACTAACCCAGCGCCGCCGATTAAGCAAAACAAAACAAAACAAAACGAATGGGCTATTTCTATTTCTATTTCAGCCCCCGGCCGCTTTTTTGCTCTTATCCATCTTTTTCGACGACAACTCACTAACTCGTGCCTGTTCGCTCAGCGCTCACGGCACCCGCGCCCGCTCGCGATATTATTGGAGGGGGGTCCCCTGTCAAAATTCTATGATGAAATCTTTTGAGGGCGCCTACTCCGCTACACATACCGGTATACCCACTTTTTGCGCCACTGGCAGGCTTATGTAATTGCTCCACTCGTTGCAGTGTTAATGAAGTACAATAAAAAGCGGAAAGTTCCTTACGCGGCTCTGGCGCCCCCCCTAGGGTATAAGGCGCCGGCGCCCTTAGCATTTGCCTATACTGCATATGCCACGGGCCGGCCCTGCTCGTTCGAATATGTACGAATTGGTAGTGAGATAGCATTGGAATCTCACTAGCGACATAAATATTCCTCCAATAACGAAAGAAAGTTGGATATCCGAATATTGAACAGGTAAGCAGCTTAGGCCATGCCGCTGTTGTTTTGACTTGTTGAAAACGGTTTTATTTTTTTCGGTTTTTTTTCGGAAAATAAATAAATTTAGGCCTTTTAGCCTATAGCTTTACACGAAACCCGAATAAATTGTTTTCATGGTTATTGATGGACCAGCAACATATATCAAATATTTAAAAATGCTTTGAATTAGTACTTTTTGGCCTCTGTTTAATGAATACATTCGGACATATACGTTTTCGCCTAACGTTACTATGTAACTTTAGAAGGAAAGTATGCATAGGCCTATTTGGTTCCAGCCTATGTCACTGGACTTGTCACTCTTCCTCTTTTGACAGCCATTTAATATCTGTTAATTCTCACTAAATCATTTTTTATAAAAATATAATATAAATAAATATTTTTTAAATAATTACAAGTGCCCCTTAATTGTAGTGATATTAAAACATGCAGTGGACTTATATATAGTTAACAAAGAGCTCATGCATATTCTTTTGGTGCCATCACCCAATCAGCTTTGTCATGATTGAAGGCAAAGATGGCAGATTTCAAATTGTGTTGGCTACTTCCAGGGCTGCATGCTGTTACGATGAAAGGGAATGCATAACAGATTTGTCCAGGTATAGATGTTCTTGGTATGTCTGTAAATGTATTTATAATACCCACATAATTGAAAACACACTATTAAAGTGCAGGAATTTGGACACAACCCACATTTCCGAGATCATGCTAAACATGCAATACAGATGTCAAAATCTCTGCCGGCGTGCTTCAGAGGGAGGTTGTTTGATTATAGTTGTTAATGAAGGTTCACTCAGTAGCTCTCGGTAACTCACACCTGAGAGCCTCAGAGACAGTTTCTGGAATGAATTGCTTGTTAATAATAACGGTAATTAGGAATGAACAATGTAGAGCTGGTGCGATGTTGATTTATCTGTGTGAAGCCCCTCTTACGGGTGGAGAAAGGGTGTTGTCATACGTTAGTCCCACTCCCGCTCGCTCTCTCGGTCTCGTTCCCAAAAAAAACTCCACAAGTCCTGGGTCGCAGATGGTGTGGGACACAGAAATTTCCTAATAATCTTTCTTTCTTTTCTTTTTTTGCATGAGTGCTGGTGGCTTAGGGATTTCTCATTTTAATTAGAGGGTTTAAGGAGATAAACCCCTTTGAAAACCATGTCCTGTGAGAGGAGGTGCAGGTGATCCTCCCCACAGAAGCAACCACATCATCAGCCAGCAACTCATTTGCATATTAGATTGGTGTCAGTTTGGCACCCGTCCTTGTTAAGATGAACGCCCCTATTTCTAGACTTGGCATGGAGTGTGCGTATCCTGGCACGGAACGCAAATGTGTTTTCAGTATGAGGTTTCCGGGGTACTTGATCTCTCTGTTATTATTCGGCCCTCACATTTGACCCACGAGCTTAACTTAAACTAATAGAGACTCGCAGGTCTGGATTGGGTTTTTTCTCACTCGCTTTGTGCCGGGACTTTTCAGGTATACGATTCTCTTTTACGTTCAACCTGACCATCAATTCCATCTAAAGCTGATTTTCTGCTAGTTGGCAGAGAGCGTGACATCAAGAGGCCCTAGAGCTCATCAATCTAGTAGGTCGTTAATGTGAATTTCAAAACCTAATATTAAAAATGTATGAACTATTCCCATTTGGACAAATTACATGAAGTTTGTCTGAAGTAGATGTTGGCTAATCACAGGCACATTTAGCAGCCATTAAAACCGAATGTTGGACAGTAAAGTCATTTGTATTCCGTGTTAAATGTAGAATAAAGGAAAGTTAATGACTATTTCTGATAAATGTCTTTGCCTGGATGTTCAGCGCACATTTGAGCACGGAAATCAATTAAGAACCTAATTTTATATGGATCGGTATGCTTTAGTTGTTTTTGACACACAGGTCTGACCCAAGTTCCTACAGGTTGAACACTTCCATTTCAGCTGATGTTTATTTCACATACTTGTGTGACTCTTATGAATCTGTCCAAAATTTTGTTATGTGAGTTACTTTATTCAGAGAATGATAAGACAATGTTAGATCAGTGTCAACAACAGAGAAGCTGTTGATCTTTTTTAAGGCTGAAAACAAGACTTATTAAAACTATTAGTTTGTAAACCAACTGTTGTATCGCATTAAATGTGATGATTAATACAGATATTTTTTCACTGAACTGCAGTTTTGCCCATTTACAACATTGTGAGATATTTCAATCTAAAAAAGAATAATAATAAAAAAATAAAAAACATGATGAAATGTCCTTCATTAAATGTAAAAAATAACAACACATAAGTGATTATGTAGAAAGAATGCATGCATGTCTGTGCGTGTACTGTATGTGTGACTGTGTGTGTCTGTAAAATGGCTCAGACACAAGGACCAAATGGTCTCTTGGCACCAGATTCAGTGCCATAAATTATCACTGCAGTTAATGGTGAAGAAGATTTCAGGCGAAAATCTCTCCCTTTCTCTTTTAACAAAGGCAACTGTGCGGTCCCAATTCTAGATACTGATCAAATTAAACCCCACATGATTTCATTTATACAATAGAATTTTGTAAATATTTTTTGTAAAGAGTGATTATAACACATTTCCATGAGTTCCACTGCCAAAGCGTCATGAATCAAGTGCACATTTCTCTTTGCCTTATTGTGCCATTTCGAGCCAGTGAAATGAAAACAGCTTCGCCTCAGCGTAATGAAGTGAAGCATGGCTTTAAGCAAGGGTGCTTTCATTTCTGTTTTAACAAAACATTTGCAGATTCCATCAAAGTGGTAAAAAAAAAATACTGAGAGGATTATAAAAAAAGATGGCGAGCCATAAACAGGCAGGCAGGTGTTGATGATGCAAATGAATCAGATGACAGATGGTTAGCAACTCCATCACTCACTGTGTGGATAATGGATAGAGGTAATCAAATCCCTCTGTGAATCTGGGACTTTCTTCAGAACTTTCTCCATCTATATCACCATCAAACACTTCCTGAGCTGTGCAGCTCTACTGGAGGGAGGAATCAGCGTGGTGTCAAGTTCTGAAATACAATTTTGCCTGAAATGTTCGTTCCGTCATTGCCTTCAGGTGTCAACCTTTTTGACAAGTCACAGACATGATAATGAGGGTAAAACACCTTAAGCACAACTTATGTCTGAATATCCCCCCAAAACATGCAAAAGCACAGATATAAATATCAACTTTGAGAAACACCCTCGAGACAGATCTATCATCAAAACTGTTAAAAAAAAAATTATATACAGCATAAGCAGAAACCTCTATTCAAAGTTTTAGCCTTTCATCTTTTACAAAAGCTGAACAAGTAGCTGATGTCTGTGGCAAAAATCCCTTTGCGACTGTTCATTCAAAATGTTGTATATGGAGAGTTTTTGTACAAACCAGCAATCTCTAGTCTGCAAACTATTCACAATTACAAAACCCCCTTCGACTATCTCCTCACTTTCCATGAAACTTAATAAAAATGTCACAGAGAGCTAAAAGTGACGCGCATTAACACAATACAGACTCGTCTCCCTGTTTTCAATCCGCTACTCTATAAATCTGATGAATGAATCTTTTGGGAGATGCTGCTGTTTGAAACATAGCCCTCTAGAATATGTTGAGCATATGTTACGTTGAGTCGAAACCATCATAAGATTGGTGATCAGGTTATGCCTTTGGGTGATTTCTCTATTTCAGAACGATTCTAATGAACCTCTCAAGTATGTCTGTGAATTTGCTGTCACTTCCTAATTGTTCCATATGCAAAGAAACACACTCTCTTAAATTTCAAATGACAAAAAGATAATGAAATAAACCAATAAAACTTCCCCATCTTAATTTTTCTCCAATCATAACATTTGTTCGAAGCATTTTACAGCAATTTTATATAAAAACTGTCAACACCCATAAATTCGTAAGTCAAGACTGTTGTATGCTCAACACATGCACACTTAAAGGAATAGTTTCCAAAAAAGAAAAGAAAATTCTGTCATAATTGTATCACCCTCATGTTGTATTGTATCCATATGCTGTTATTTTTCTGTGGATACACAAACAAGATGCAGCTCTGAAAATGACAAAAAAATAAAAGCAGAAAGTAATACATATAACTTAAATATGACGTGTAGACATATTTTAGTTTTTAAAAAACTCTTTTTGTGTTTCCACAGACAAAAAGCTGTCCTGTTAATGTTAAGGTTTTCTTCTCCTTTTATTAATTAAGTTTTCCAAATGGAGCCTTGGCCTTGAGGTTAGTGTATGTGTTCTGACACTAAGTTTGAATCTGACTTGCAACATTTTCTGTTGCTGAAATTCTGTTCCCAATTTTCCCTTCATTTTTTCCTATTTGCCTTTTTTCCTGTTTGCATTAGGGCGTGCATAGATTAGTCGAGTAATCGACTACTTCAACCACTAGTCAGCACTGTCGAAGCCATTGAGCTCGATATCTGTAACTTCACATGTCGGTGTGCGTGTTTTTTTTATTGCAAACCAGCGAGGCATGACGAATGCTGTGTCCGAAATCGCCCCCTATACCCTTAAATAGTGCACTATTTGAGGGGACAGCAATTTATAGTGGTGTCCGAAACCATAGTGGTCATTATTGAGTGCTCTCATTCAATCAAACAAAGCACCACAATAATGAGTGTACATCCATTGTATGCTCAACGGCTAGAGAATACCCATAGTGCACTGTTAGAGTCATGTGCCAAATGAGCTGAATCAT
Source organism: Gila orcuttii (assembly GCA_026230005.1). Taxonomy (NCBI): domain Eukaryota; kingdom Metazoa; phylum Chordata; class Actinopteri; order Cypriniformes; family Leuciscidae; genus Gila; species Gila orcuttii. The sequence continues at coordinate 7,817,546 of JAPDVR010000023.1, read as the reverse complement.
CCATCCATCCATTTTCCAAAATATATTGGTGGAGTAATGTAGGGAATAGTGAACGAGGGTATAGGGGGCGATTTCGAACACAGCTCAAGTGTGCTGTGTCCTGAAAAGAAAAGCCAAAGCTTTTATTCTGGCTGCAGTATAGGTCATAAACTCCACCCTCTCCATGTAATCCAATGGGACACGAAACCTAGAAATCCAATTATACTGCCAATTATTTTTTCCCAAAGATAGGACAGTAGTTCTCATCATTTTGATGTATGTTCAAGTGTTAGTTTTTTTTCCTCAATAAGTTTGGTTTTAGTTAGTTATTCGATGCTATAAAAACGGGGCGTGGCATCATGATTGACAGCTGTGCTAGCGATTGAGTCTGCTGAAGCGGGAGTGATACCGCAACTCCAGCTCAGGATCACTTTTGCACAGACTCGGGCTCCAAATGACGTAATCGGTGCAAGATGTCAACTGTTATTTCTGGGATATTTTGACTAACTTTTTCTGTAGTGGAAGGAAGTGGAGACACGTCGTTCATCATTTTTTACAGTCTATGACAGTGTTCCTCAAATCTTGCCCTGCAGAGTTTAGCTCCAACCCTGATCAAACACACCTGAGCAAGCTAATCAAGATCTTCAGTATCACTAAAATCACAGGTATTGGAGAGTTTGAGCTAAACTCTCTAGGGTAGTGGCCCTCCAGGACCGGATTTAAGGAACCCTAGTCTTATGGTCTTTATCAAAGAGAGTATGTGGCAGGAGGATGATGCCAGCAAACAGACTACATGAATTTTGTCTTATTCTAAGGCTATAAACTTTTGGTTGAGTAAAGATCTAAGTGATGTGAGTACTGATCCGTTATTGTTTTTATGGTTGAAGACCCGGGAAATGTTATATAAGGTTATATAATGTTGTTTAATAACCCCTAACTGTTAAAATTAATTTTATTAATATATATATTCACATATGGGTGAATTCAGATTGATTGGAACACTTTTTTTTTACACTTTCCAATCAACCTGAATTCCCCCTATTGTTCGACGAATGCACCTGATTGTTATTTTTTTCCTGTTAAATACAAAATGAAACCTGTGTTTTTACAACACATGTGAGATGTAGCTTTTGCAAACATTGGGCTGTAAATTAATAAACACTTGTTGACACAAACTATTATTTAAATGCTTTTTATTAATGCTTGGATAATGCAGAAATATGCAGCTAGAATTAAAGTACTGATGGCTGCTTGGACGGGCTGGGTTGTGATGGTGTCCTCGGGCCTTGTGGTGCAGTCTGTGCTGTTACACCTTGCTGCCTGTTAAGATTGCCCTGCAGAGACAGCGGGTAGCACAGTCTGCCAGCCCCAGAGAACTGCGAGTCAGGGACGCCTGCCAACACAATGCCCAGGAGAGAGAGAGAGAGAGAGGAAGGGGCCGAGGGCAGGAGACACACACACACACACACACACAGCCTTCCTCTGGAGCTCATTACAGCGATATCTCAAAGCGATAGAGCAAACGTGGGCTGCGGTTCTGCAAAACCATATAGCCTACCAGACGATCCCGCGTGCGCATGCATTCAGAAATCTGCCATTTCTTTTATTCTTCATTTTCATCTCCATCTCTAAATAGCTGTAGATGGTAGAATGTAAATGAGATGGTTATTACGGCAACGTTCATCAAGCCGGGCTGGAGAGACTTCAATAGCTTGATGAATATGCATGCAAATTTGTTAATTAAGTTAATTATTCTGCTGAAAATTCATTTGTCTTCCAAGGACTTTTTTTTTTTTGCAATGATTTTAACATGTTTCTCTCATTAGTCATGCTCCATGCTATTTAAAAGCACTTTGGTCCACTTTTTAAAAGTTTGACAGTGTTGGAATGAGAATGGAAGATTAAAATAAGACGAAGGAAAAGGAAGGATTTTGTATATTACATCCTGTCTTTTGGGAAAAGTAAATGTCAAAACATTGAATTCTAGACACATAAGACATTTTATTATGTTTATTCATTTGTGTGTAGAATAAATACATTGAGACATTTTAAGTTTGAGAAATAAAATTTTAATTTGACAAAACACTCAAAGATTATAATTTTTAATTACGTTTTTGAAACGCTCAAAATGATACATTGTAAATACATCCAGAAGCCGAAAAAAAACCAAAATGCATTCATTACAATTGCTTAATGATATTTTAAGTTCTAATACAATTTCTATTTGAAATGAGTGCGGCTCATTAGAATCTAGAGGAAGTGGGATTATGTATTTACATTAAGGCTGTTTGATCAAGACAAATGTTTGTTTAGTCAATTAGGATATTTACAGTAGCCTGTGTTCTGCCTCTATGGAGGAAATGTCTTCATCGGTGAATTTGCATGAAAACACAAGTGAGTTTTCTTCAGATCTGAAAATGGGAAAGATACCAGTAATTTTTTATGCACAACTTTTCATCTGTATTTCCTTTAACCCTAAAACATAACACAATAAAATGTGTAATTAAAACAAACAGACAAAAAAAAAAAAAAAAAAAACAGGTAAAACACCTGTGAAAAATCAATATTTTTACAGGCTTTTCTTCGAGTGTGATGGATTCAACTTTGGATGATTACGTTTTTGCCACCCTTTCCAGACAAAAATAGGGAGATCAAAGCCATAATTATGAAAATGAGGCGATAAAAATGCAGTGCTTTTATGAAGCCAATTGTCTTCTTTTCTGAATAATGGTAAATCCTTTACAAATCTTTTTGGCAGATAAAAATCCTGTCAAACAGTAAGGACTCCACCTTAACCACGCCCATTTTGCTGTCCCGTCCCCTCTACTCATTAGGTGTAAGTGTTACTCATTTCAGTGTAAAATACTTTGTGTAAACTTATTTATATGCCAGAGCTTTTTAAACATTTTGAACTGGAGAATCTTTTCATAACCCCAAACTTTTTGGATTCATCCAGTACAAGTACAAGTTTCAGTAGCTACTTCTTGTTGTGAATGTTTATCTTACAGGGTTGATTTAAATCTAGGAAATGTATTATATTGTATTTGATTATTTATTATAATCTTTATTGAAGATTTTGTTTTCAATGCATATGACGATAATTAATGGGGGTTGTATTCTTTAGAAACCCTTGATGTAAATTCACATGCCATGGTATTTCCACAATTCAGGAGTTTCAGTTTAAGAAATAATCGTAGTTTACCCTACTAATAAAGTACATCACGCAAGCTTGCACAAGCAATTAACAAATATCTTTAGATCAAATCTATTTTAATGAGATGGATATAGATCATTTGTGTTTGGTGTAGCATTTTAAGGTAACTATTCAATGCAAAAAAACCCAAATGGCTAGATTAAAAGTCCAATGTTATCTTTATACAAGGACAACAATTCTGTATGTTTTCTTACAGGTACTATATGAAACAGAACAACAAATCCTTTCCTTGCCACAAACATGGCTAATATTGAAGTTCTATTCCGAAAGAATTCAAACAAAAAGCATGTTTGTCTTCTATCCAGAGCAGGAGGATGTATTCAGTCCTGTCTGTCTGTCTGTGTGTCTGTCTGTCTGCATGTTACGTGCCTGTCTGACTATGTGTGTGTGTGTGTCAAGTTGTCTTTCTGTGTGTGACAGGAAGCTGTAAATCACTGTAAATCTCTCAGAAATGCAGCGAGCAGCTAGGCTTCTCTGTAGGGGGTCTTCATCTTCTCCTGCCTCAAAACTGCAACAGACCGGCTCGACACACACAGCAGCAACTGGCCAAAAACACCAAGATACACATGCACATTCCTTATGTATGAGCATGTCGAAGATGCACAGATTGTGAAAGCTTATGAGTTCACAGATACTCGTTGCATAACATAAAAACCTTACATTGATACAGATCTTGGGATGTAAGGTCCTTAAATTTGGTTTAAAACTTGTTTTTTAATCCTTTTTTTTTTTTTTTTTTGACAAATAGCTGTTAGTTCTGTTCCAAAACCTATGAGGTTCTTGCTGCTTACAATCAGATCCTAAATGTGTTTCTCACACAAAACTATTGTATCGTTTTATACTGACTTGGAATATAGATATACGTGGTATTTTTTTATGTGACTTTTTGTCTTTTTTGTGTTAGACAGACATAGTCACTATGACCTTTGTGTGAAAAAAAGATCTGCATGAAGAACTGCAGAAAACAGAAGGGCATACAAGGTGAGTAAACAATGATCTCCTTTGTTGTAGTTTGCAGAGTGTTTATAATTGAGCTCATGCAAACAATTCTAACTCGAACTTTCAGGGGAAATGTTTTAATAAAGATTGAAAGCTGTTGGAAGTTTAGTGATCCTGGTGTAGGCCCTAGTTTGTTTATTTACCTTTTAATATCTAACTGTTGTATTTAGGCTTCAAAATACATAAAAGTTGTGTTGATTTGTGAAGATCATGATGAACAAAACATAAGAATCATGAATTTTTGGGACAAAGAGCTTATTTTCTGCGACAATCAAAAAGATAGAAAGTCCTATTGGTTTTTTTTCGAGAAAACCAGGGTGATGCACTATCAGAAAAAAGATACAAATGCTGTCACTGGGACAGTACCCTTTAAAAAGGTTTTAACATGTACCATTTAGGTACTAATATCATGGATACTTTTGGTACCAATATGTTGGCTACCGCACTCGTTGATCACAAAGGTGAAGCTTTTGAAAGGGTATTGGCCCAGAGACAACTTTTATACCTTATTTTCTGAGAGTGTTACGACTTTTACTATCTCTAGATGGTCAAGTTTAATCGTCTCCTCAACGCTCCGCCAGAACCCAGCGAGGAGCTCCGGCGGGGCTGGTCCAAGGACCTCACTAAACCACCCAATCGGTATAGCGACGGGCGGTGTACGGCAGGGACTTAATCAACGCAAGCTTTTACTGGGAATTCCTCGTTGGTGGGAAACCGTTTCAATCCCCAGTCCCGATCACGAGCGGGGTTCAGCGGGTTAGGCCCACGCTGGTCCTCCCATTGAGGAGCGTGTGCAGCCAGCGACATCTAAAGGCATCACAGACCTGTTAATGCTCCATCTCGCGGGGCTGAACGCCACTTGGGGGCCGGGTAACTAGTTAGCATGCCAGAGTCTCGTTTGTGGAATGAACCAGACAAATCGCTCCACCAACTAAAAACGGCCATGTACCACCACCCACAGAATCGAGAAAGAGTGTGCGAACTGCGAACCTACAAAAATACATTATCAGCCCTCTGTAGCCCCGCCCCTTTTTCAGCCCCGCGCTCATTCCGTTCTCTCTTCCGGTTTGTATTTCAACAGCATGAAGGTAAGATTTATGAATGAACTGCTTATTTTAAAATCTTCCCGGTCAGTTGACATCTGTTATTATGACATCCCCTTCAAATGCTCATGATAACTTTCACTAACTCTACAATATGTAAATCCACTTCACCAGCTAATTAGGCTAATCTTGGACAGCGATGCCATAGAAAGAGCTACCGCCAAAAACGAAAGTCCAAACACAAAATTCTAAAGATGGCAGTGCACTTGTTTCTCTGGTGCACAAGAACATAAAATACATAGCATAAACAAATATTGAGTGAAATGGTCATTTTTGATTTGCTATAATGAAGAAAATATGAGAAAATGAGGTTACACTTTATTTTAAGGTGTCCTTGTTATAGTTATAGCCTACTACATTTAAGTACTGAGTAATACTACATGCACTTACTATAGGGTTAGTGTTAGGATTAGGGTGTGGTTAAGGTTGCATGTAATTAAGGTTTAACGATACCCTCATGTCACGATTCGATACATATCACGATACTGAACTCACGATACGATGCCTTATTATTGCGATACTCCAAGACATATGATAAAAGGTTAACAAAAAATGTACTGTTGATTAAAATGCTAAATTTGGTATTACATTGTGTGTGTAAATGAATAGGCTTGGATTTGGTTCTGGTAACCCAATGCACAGGACAATGGTGACACAAGAATAAAAATATTCATGATTCTGAAGCTGAAAATACAGAATTATTTTAGACGAATATGCTTGAACCTCACTAAATAATCTAGGCCACTTTTTACTGTAACATAAGACATCTGGCATTATCAGGACCCACAGATATTCCCCCATTGCATTATTATACAGGTCCTTCTCAAAAAATTAGCATATTGTGATAAAGTTCATTATTTTCCATAATGTAATGATAAAAATTAAACTTTCATATATTTTAGATTCATTACACACCAACTGAAATATTTCAGGTATTTTATTGTTTTAATACTGATGATTTTGGCATACAGCTCATGAAAACCCAAAATTCCTATCTCAAAAAATTGGCATATTTCATCCGACCAATAAAAGAAGTGTTTTTAATACAAAAAAAGTCAACCTTCAAATAATTATGTTCAGTTATGCACTCAATACTTGGTCGGGAATCCTTTTGCAGAAATGACTGCTTCAATGCGGCGTGGCATGGAGGCAATCAGCCTGTGGCAGTGCTGAGGTGTTATGGAGGCCCAGGATGCTTCGATAGCGGCCTTAAGCTCATCCAGAGTGTAGGGTCTTGCGTCTCTCAACTTTCTCTTCACAATATCCCACAGATTCTCTATGGGGTTCAGGTCAGGAGAGTTGGCAGGCCAATTGAGCACAGTAATACCATGGTCAGTAAACCATTTACCAGTGGTTTTGGCACTGTGAGCAGGTGCCAGGTCGTGCTGAAAAATGAAATCAGATGGAAGCATGAAGTTCTCCAAAATCTCCTGATAGCTAGCTGCATTGACCCTGCCCTTGATAAAACACACTGGACCAACACCAGCAGCTGATATGGCACCCCAGACCATCACTGACTGTGGGTACTTGACACTGGACTTCAGGCATTTTGCCATTTCCTTCTCCCCAGTCTTCCTCCAGACTCTGGCACCTTGATTTCCGAATGACATGCAAAATTTGCTTTCATCCGAAAAAAGTACTTTGGACCACTGAGCAACAGTCCAGTGCTGCTTCTCTGTAGCCCAGGTCAGGCGCTTCTGCCGCTGTTTCTGGTTCAAAAGTGGCTTGACCTGGGGAATGCGGCACCTGTAGCCCATTTCCTGCACACGCCTGTGCACGGTGGCTCTGGATGTTTCTACTCCAGACTCAGTCCACTGCTTCAGCAGGTCCCCCAAGGTCTGGAATCGGTCCTTCTCCACAATCTTCCTCAGGGTCCGGTCACCTCTTCTCGTTGTGCAGCGTTTTTTGCCCCCCCACTGAGGTGCCTTGATACAGCACTCTGGGAACAGCCTATTTGTGCAGAAATTTCTTTCTGTGTCTTACCCTCTTGCTTGAGGGTGTCAATGATGGCCTTCTGGACAGCAGTCAGGTCGGCAGTCTTACCCATGATTGCGGTTTTGAGTAATGAAACAGGCTGGGAGTTTTTAAAAGCCTCAGGAATCTTTTGCAGGTGTTTAGAGTTAATTAGTTGATTCAGATGATTAGGTTAATAGCTCGTTTAGAGAACCTTTTCATGATATGCTAATTTTTTGAGATAGGAATTTTGGGTTTTCATGAGCTGTATGCCAAAATCATCAGTATTAAAACAATAAAAGACCTGAAATATTTCAGTTGGTGTGCAATGAATCTAAAATATATGAAAGTTTAATTTTTTTTAATTACATTATGGAAAATAATGAACTTTATCACAATATGCTAATTTTTTTAGAAGGACCTGTAGTAGTTTAATGTAGTACTGACACTAAAACTGAAAACTAGAATTTTTTCTCACAGTAATTTTTATTTTGGGTGAACTATACACAACACATATTGTCACTATCCACGATACATATTGTTGCATTTTTGTGTTGCGATATATCATGACACGCTATATTGTTACACCCCTATAATTATAATATAATAGTAACATGCACATGTGTAATAAATACACTGTAAATGGTGTTACCGAAAATGATTAAAATATTTAGAAAAATGAAGAAAATATAAGAAAGTTTTTCTCTATTTTATCTCTTTGCTGTGTTCTGGGACAGCCTTAACCACTAAAAGACACATCTGACTAGAATCTCTTAGATGGCATTATTAGTATTCTGCCTACTGTTTCAAACAGCCTTCATGTCGAGAACAGGCCTAAAAATTCTGTCTAGGTAGGCAACTCACTAGGCATTGGACCAGAGCTATTGTTTACTATGAGGCCCAGAGCGTTGCTTTCATCTCCAGTTCTATCTATCTGTCTCCGGTCAAAGCAGTTTAACAGTCTCTGGCTGACTCTGAAGCTTATCTCAGTGAACAAAACACGCGAGGTGTCCACCACGACCCACAAATCCCCCCCAAAGAACAGCATAAAAAACCCAAAAGAGTAATACGATCAAGTTTGTTGCGTCTCACCAATTAACCCCCGTACATAGCATGATGAAAAAAAAAGTGTAAGTGTGAACTTTTTGTGCTTGCATATGGTATGCAGCCATTCTCAATGACTCCCTTCTCATCTCTAAAAACGGATCACTCGGAAAAACATATTGTAGCAACGCCAGACCGTCCGTTTCCCTGGCAGCTGCCGACACCGTGAGTACGAGCCAATGAAAACACATAGTCCCCTGTTCCCTCTTTTAATTGGGATATTTTAGTGCTATTAGCTCCACACCTCCTTCGCCAAACATTACGAATGCAGATATGCACCCTGCCGTGGTCTCCGAACCAGGTACAATCTCAGAACTCAGGTGTCTCTGAAAGGAAAGCGTGGATGTGTTTGGCAACCTGCTCTGTTGATGAAGGTTGAGCTAAGACTAGAACAGAAGAACTGGATGTATGCCATCGTGTTGAGGAGCTGCTGTTTTGAGGTTGAGTGTGTACAGTGTAAAGAGTGGGGGTGTTTGGGCTCTAAGGGGCTGACACCATATGTTATGTCAGCATTCATTACACTTTTATAGAGGCCTACAGTGCTTTGATCAGAATATTTTATCTGTGTATAGGATGTGTCTGCTTAAAGATGTGCGCCAAAAACAGTTTTAATATTTGATATTTAATCTATCAAAAGTGATAAATTGGCAAGGTAGGTGTACACTGATATCAATTATATATCGCCATCTGGTGGTTTCAAAAGTAGCCTACTGACATAGATACATTTGTACAGAGAGCATTCTCACAAAGAGGCACATGGAGATCAGCGGATAAACAATGGAGCTTCTCTCCTCTGAGCATTTCTGTCTTTCTCAAAGGAGTGAAGAATGATGAATCGAAATAAAAGAGTCTGCTGATAGCAGTAGTAAGGGAATTGGCTAAATTGAGTTCATTTATTCTATATGGAAAATGGGGCTTGTTCTCAGTAACTATAGAGACTCAAAAGTTTAATTGCATTAGTAGGTTTATACATTTCAAACAACAAATACTTTTAACCCTCTGGTGCTCCTCGCGTGGCAGTCAAAAATGTCAGTTTTATATTTCAAATAAATGTAGGCTATGTAGCCTAGGCCTACTATATTTTAGTATGCATAGATGTTTTTATTTTAATATTTTGTATTTTAGGGGATTTTATGGTACTGAATTATGTTTATGCTGTAGTTAGGCTATAATCCATTTATTCTCTTTTTGAGCATAGACCTGAAAATGACATTTCCATCTTAAACTGTCATAAATCTTGGATGCTTTGCAGCACAGGCTTAATTTTGGTCTCTTTTTAAAGATGACACTTGGCAGATTATTTCTGAAGTTTAAAAAAGTGAACTTTAGTTAGAATTTTTCATTTATTGTTATCAAAAATGCACAAAAATATTTTTACATTTATATATGAAATATATATTTTCCAAAAGAGAACATCAAAGCCATTTATCTAAACAAGTTGTGTTCCAAATTTGAGGTTGATATTTTAAAAAAAGAGCTTTCAGTAATATTTTGTTTTGGTGCCGTACCAAAAGGTTTCCACCAGATGAAATTCGTTTCCCATTCATTTCCAATGCGGTAATTTATTTAGGACCATTTAACCTTTTCGAATCATGTCCATGATTTTTTTTTCTTTACCAAGTTTTGTACCATTCCAATGAAGTAAAAAATTACATTGAAAAATTGTTTATTTATTTATTTATTTTTTTATGTCAAAAATTACAGAAGAGCACCAGAGGGTTAAATTAGAATACTTTTAGTAAATTCTGTCATCCAAACAAAAATTCCAGTAACATCATATTTTGTAATAGTTGCTGGATGAACAAGTGAACACTATAAAACCAAAATCGAATACATTAAAGCAAGAATAAACTACGCAATGAAGGTAAAGAATGTTAACTAAAAAATTATGTTCTCTAGCTCAGTGTAATTTTAGTTTTATTTATATACTATAGTAGTTTTTATTTTTATTTTGCTTTCATTTAAAGTTTTTGTTAAAATTTTGGTCATTTTTGTGTTACTTTTAAATATTACTATTTAGGTTTAATTATTTTTTATTTCAATTTTAGTTTTTCTTCTGCTGAAACTTATTTCAGTTAGTAGCAAAGACAACATTTCAAATTTTTGTTTAGTTTAAGTTTTTTTTTTAGATCTCTAATATTTTATTTTATTCAGTTTACTTCAATTAATAGTTGTAATAGTTGTATAGTTAATGATAAGAACCCTGTTTAAGACAAGGGTATTTCTTTATAAATATCAGGTTGGCACAATAATATTGAGGTCATTTGTCAAACATTTTATTAATTTATTTTGACATAATTTTTTAATAATATCTGCGGTTTAATCACTGTGCAGTACCATTTTCATTCACTGCTTATGAATTGCTTTCATAATTGTTTCAGGTCTTTTTTTAGACTTGTTTTAGGTATTTTTGTTTTGTTTGGTCAACATGATGCTGGTTGTAATTATTTTTCCCTGTTGACTTTCATTGCAGATTTTGCATCAATGAATGGTAAGAATTCATAAACTCATTTCCTATTTCTCAAAGTTAATACCAGCACTTTTTGGTGCATTTAACCTACTGAAAAAATATCTTTGACCGGTCTACAGTTAGTTTGTTTGCCGGTTATAGATGCTCTCCGACTCCTTGAGCAGGTTTTACAGGGGTTCGGACAATCTTTAGCCAGTAACGATGAGATACCAGCGTGCACATCAGCTAAATCAACTAAATACCAGACTATGAGACTACCAGACTATGAGACAAGCCAAGACCAGAAAATCTAGGACTTTTTTTCAGGGTATTATTTTTTTGCATTGTTAAACGGTGTGATGATTTTCCGTTTCATTATATGCAAGCTGGATAGAGAAGCTGTTGCACGTATCTAGTTTTCGGCCTGTTGGTGAGAAATGACAGCGGCACTCCAATAAAGCTGGAGGTCGGGGTCAGTGTCGCTACGATTATTTATGGCCAATATCATACTGGAGAGAAACAGCATCTGAAACTGAATCACTGCTTATAGAGACGTGAGAAGGGTGGATGCCTGGGAATGCAATACCACACAAAAACAATAACAGCTGGCTGGCCTCTGGCTAAACACTAACAAAAATAATGGAATCTGCTGACTGCCAGACAGGCATTTAACAGTTTTGTCCAATATCAAGCTCTCATGTAGAATTAATACATATGCATGCATAGCCATTCCTTTCTTTTTCATATTTAAACACGCAATAAGCGCATAAAACTCAGTGAGCTGTAAAACGGCTCTTAAAAAATTGATAAGAGATCAATTGTTCAGATATGAATGGACTGATTGTCAAAATGAGTGAGGGAAAAGAAAACAATAAAGCATTAAGAGCAGGAAGAGTGTGCTGATGAATCGGAGACATCCATCATTACCTCTGGTGGAGGTAATGGAGTGGAGCGGAGAGGACGGTGGACGGCCCCAGGCATCCGCACGTGCTCCGTCTGTTTCCATCTGATTCAGACCAAAACTCATTCACTCCTACACATCTTAATGGGCAAACTGTGTGAATCGAGGAAAAAAAAACTGTGGTAACACTTTACAATAAGGTTTCATCTGGTAACTACATTAGTTAACATGAACTAACAATGAGAAATAATTCTAAAGCTTTTATTAATCTTAGTTCATGTTAATTTCAGCATTTAAAGGGATAGTTCACCCAAAAATGAAAGCTTTAGCGTAAGTTCTACCAGGAAGACTCAATTGTTAGGTAATTTATTACCTTCACATCTAACCAATCGTGTTCTAAAACTTGTTGTATAAAAGATTGGTACTTACACGTTTGAGTTCCTCCCCCCCACCACCAGGATGGTCCTGTCCATACCTCCCGGGGGTCTGCCTTCGTCCTCAGGCAGGATATGCAGATTCCCTTACCCTCGGATTGCGAGCTACGGACGCCAAAGAGCTTTATAACACAATACTTGCTTGCTGGGCTGTTGATAAATGAATGTTTTGTTACGTCATTTTGCCTCTTGAATCTTTCTGGTAGAAATTAAAATTCTGTCATCATTTGCTCAACAGGGCCCGTCAACTGTCATTACCCATATTCCTCAAAAAATCTTCTTTTGTGTTCAGCAGAAGAAAGAAATGCACACAGGTTTGGAACAACTTGAGGATGAATAAATGATGACAGAATTTTTATTTTTGGGTGAACTATCCCTTTAATGGACCTGGACTAGCATGATCTTAAAATGAATAGTTGAATTTTTTTATTAATTAACATTAACAAAGTTTAATAAATACTTGTATTGCTTATTGTAAGTTAATGTTGGTTAATGCATTAACTAAAGTTAACTAATGAGACAATATTGTAAAGTTTTAGCAAATCTATTGACAGATTATTTTAATTGTTCTTTGAGTCTAATCTTTTCAATGAATCATTCGAACAGGTTCACAAAAAAATGTGAAGTGACTTCCTTGAAAGACTGACAGTATCGAGACATCTCGTTCATTAACAAACCGAATGAACTAGTTCATCATATCAATGATGAAACTTGATGAGCATCTCATTCACAAGAAGAAGATATGGGGTTTAAGAGTTATGAATAGCTATGTAAAAGTGACTGATAATCATACCCAATTAAACTGACGCAATATTATTGAAACATTTTTGGTGGATGTTTATTTATTTAGTACAGAGACCCTGCACATGACATGGGGATATATGTATATATATCATGGTCACAAATTAAGAATTAATTACCTAGTTTTACTAAATCGTGGACCCACGTTGTAATAAAGAGCTTTAGTTAAATCAAAATAAAACAAGGGAACGAATTATCCACGATTTACTAAAACGAGAACAAATTCTTAACTTGTGGCCATGATTTACAATAACAAGAGAACATTCTTATTCTTGGCCACAATACACGTATTTTTGGCCACATCACTGAGAAATTCATAATTTAGTCTTATTTTTGGGGTTTTTATAGCTCGATTAAAAAACATCCCTGCAGTTGACAAAATAGATGTAAAATGCTGGTTAATGATTCATTGCCTCCCTTATAACACACTAGTTTGTGAAGTTATACTGTTTGTTATAAATTCTATGGATTATCAACCTTACACTTGTATTTTTTGAGTTTGGGTTAATAAAAAGGCCTTGTGATTTCCCAGAATACAAGCAGAACATATATGAAAATGCTCAAAAGTAATTACTATTCAGAAAGTTAACTTTGCTCTGGTAAAAAGCGTTTGAAATGCCCATGCAGCCTTAGCTGTGAGAGATTGGCATCCCTTCGTCATAAACTATTCTATGCCCTTTAAAGCGGATTACGCTCATGTTTGAGCCTGACAGGACAGCCAGGACACAGCAGGCTTAGGCCACAGCTGAAAGGATTTCCAGCCCTGACAATAAGCCAAACTACAAGAGACTGAACAAAAGTGGTTAACTAACCAAAAGCATTGTTAATATTATAAACCATTTAGAATAACAAACGTAAGCTTTTCCATACAAGAGAATTTCCATCACGTTCATATTAAACAGGATAAAAAGCACATTGCTTGAATACTAAATTTCAAGTGAAATACAGAAACGCACATAATATCTGATTAAAGGCTTCTTTCAACTATGTGTAATGAGTGCATGAAAAGTTCATTTTTGCACCATCTTGATTTAAACTAGGAATATATATTCTGATAGCTCTAAAGGTCTTAATACTTTGCTAGATAAAAGGTTTAAGCTGTAGCATTCAAACAAGTGCTACGAGGGAAGAGAAGACCGTCACAAATGTTCAAAGTCACATAACTTTATTGTCCTTGATAAAAAGATAGTGCAATTGAGTGCATCTATCATAAAACGTTCACAAGCATCAGCAACAAAGATTCAGTATCTAATTCGGACCAGCCTGGAATTAGTGGTCCGGTTGAGGTCATTATGAAGATTCGAGCATGAAAACAAACAGATTTACCCTGCTGTCAGTGTTGTTAGCATATGGTCACAAAAACCTTGCCATGAATATACTAGGATTGCTACATGCTGGTGCAGTCCTTTAGAAAGCCCAAGAGGGGCCAATGTTTTAAAACCCGTGAACCTTCAACTGCTCCTCCTTTACAATGTTGATCTGTAAAATAGCAAAAATGAAATGAGTAATTGCAAAAGTCCGAAACCCCCCAAACTAACCCATTCAAACATGTTTAAGACAAAAACAGCCTGTAATTCCAGACGCAAGTATACTTCACCTCCATCAGAAATTGACAGATATTCTTCCTCTGGTCACCCTGTAACTGAATCACCTCTCCATACTCCGGGTGCTCGATCACCGTACCATTGCAGGCAAATTTCTATTAGAAAGAACATTTTTTAGAACAGCACAAGATTACTCAACACCAAATAACACTTGGGAGAAAGGCTTTCAAATAACTAGGAGTCAGAAAGTACCTTCTTGAAGGCTTTTACAAGCTTCTTTTTATCATAATCATCAGCGATGCCTTGAACTGTGGTCAGTGTTTTGCGGCCGTTCCGTTGCTGAATCCTTATGTGGATCTTATCCTCCGTCCCAGCCGGGAGCAAGTCGTCACCCTTAGTTGCATCAGCAAAGGGATCTACGGAGAAACAATGAAACACTTCAGTCTTTGTTACAAGAAAACCTGGGGCTGAGAGATTTTTCCTGTACTACTACAATGAGCTCAAGTTGCACAATGGGAATGAATCAAGTTGGAGATCAACTGATTGTAGTTTGATAAAGAACAAAAACATTGCCATTATAGGCATACCTAAACGTTTTACAGACAGCTCTTTTAAAGAGACCGTTCAACCAAAACAATTATGTCATCATTTACTCATCCTCAAGGTGTTCTAAACCTGTATGAATTTCTTTGTCCTGCTTAACACAAAAGATGATTTTGAAGAATGTTGGTAACCAAATAGTTGTTAGTCACCATTGACTTCCATAGCGTGAAAAATAAATACTATGGAAGTCAAGGGCCAGCAACTTTGATAACCAACATTCTTTCAATATAGCGTGTTCAAAAATTTAAATGTATACAGGTATAAAACAACTTGAAGGAGAGTAAAATGACTAATTTTATTTTTTGGTCAACTCCTTTAAGGGTTTGCCACACGTTTAAACAATGAATAATCAAGGAACTGATTAAAGATTCCAAACGGGGGTTTTCGCGGTGATGTCATAGAAGAACCACCATTTTAGGTTCCAAAAAAAAAAAAAAAAAAAAACAGTTCTTAAAATCATGTTTTTCTTAGTGTGAAGAACCAATTTAAAAATCTAAATGCACCTTCCACCACAAACTACCTTTCGTGCAGTAGAAAAGTGGATTTTACCGGTTCTTCGTAATTAGAACCACAGCCGCTAATAAAGAACCTCATTTTTTAAGAGGCCTTTCAAAAAAAAAAAAAAATAATAATCATAAATTCTCTTCCCGATATTAAGCTAACAGCAGTTTCACAAAAACTGTCTTATAGATTATAAACGTAGAAAAATAATATATTATAAAGGCGCCATTATTTTCCCAACGAACTTTCCCAGGCATAGGAATTCACTTTTTTTAATATTGAAGGAAAAATAAAAACGTTTAACTTACTGCTTGCATCGACTATTTAAATAGCACGTTCGTAGCGATGCATTTGTGCACATACACCAAACAGCACAATGCTCAAGATGCTGTCCTTTTGTAAACTCGTGCAACTTACCGAAGGACTGGAGGTTCTGTATATTGGACATGCGATATTACTGCGATAACTTTAACAGATGAAAGATGTCGGCGATCAATGCCGTTCGGAGATGCTTGTTTAGATTTGTAGTTATTTTATAAATCGTCGACGAAAACAAAGAGCGGCTGCTTTAATCTGCCTGATGCAACTATCGCGTGGGACACAGAGAGCGGAAGTGCTTTAATGCGCTGCAGAGAGCGATGACAAAAGGCTTTAAGTACATTGCCAGCTGTATTTAATTTAGGATCTTTCACTAAACAGATATAATGCCGATATGATCTCAAGATTATCTCAATAAAAATGTCACGATAATATATATATATATATATATATATATATATATATATATATATATATATATATATATATATATATATATATATATATATATATATATATATATATATATATATATTATAGTGACATTTTTATTGAGATAATCTTGAGATAAAGTTTTAATTTGGTTTGACAGGGTGGTTTCAGAGTGGTTTTAATTTGAGGTCTTTAAACAACCCGGAAGGAAAGCTAAACAATCGCTTAGCTCTTAAATTAATGTTTTCAGACCGTAATTTTCGCTATAGAATAATTGTATATTATCATCGAAATATGTATCTCTTCCAAAGTGGTGAATTATTCTAAAAAAAGCAAATATCATAATAATATGCTTTTACAGGCAAACACCTAGCTACTACATCCGGGGATTTGCGCTGAATGGCCACATTCTACACACGGACACCAGATGGCGCCAAAGAGAAATTATTTGGCTTACTTTACTGTGATTATAAAAAGCACGATATCGAATTCAAATATCTAATAAATAATTCCCCAAAATAGTATCCTTGCTTGGGTTTGTGTTCGATTTATTTTGAATGTTTATTTTTATCTAAGTGGCCAACATTTTTAATTAATGTTTTCTTTATCGTTATGTAATTCCATTTTCTTGTTATGTGATTATGTAATGCTTGTGTGCAATTGTTAATTTAAAAATTGTTAAGGTAATGAACTAAAACTAAAATGAACTAATGAACTTTTGTCAAATACATATTTTGCGCCTTACCGTTATTGTCAAGCAGGCGACACTACAGAGAACGATTGCTCGTTTAGACTACCACCGAAGAAGTGAAGCTCACGTAACGCTGATTTCTCGATTAATTCGCTGAATTTAACAACGCTGTCTTTTCGTATAGTAAAGATTAGGGTGAAGTCATCGGTGAGATTAACAACGAATGTTGTCATAACCTAAGAACATAACAGAAGCGGATCCGACAGGAGCACAAGAATACCTCAGCGAAAATCTTTGCAAAATATGTTTTCTCTGCCTACAACCTTTCAGTCGCAGGTATGAAGGTGTTTCATTGTTTTACAAAGTGGTCGTCAAAGCCCGTTTTGTAAATAAATGAGTGACTTAGACTAAAGAGAGTATTAATGAACGTGAACGAGAAACCAGTGTGTGAATGAGGATTTTCATAACAAACTTTGGTCTTGTTCATTTAAGTCTGATGAAAATTGGTATTTAAAACAATAATATTGTCTGCTATTGAAAGTTTATGTTAATGACAGCCTATTTCTGGCACATTCTGACGTTATTTAGATTAACCGATTACATCATCTGATTGACTATATTTATTTTATAAAATCATGTTGCGAATTTCTTTTGTTTTTCTTCACAGTTGATTGAAAACACAATTATACCGATATTCTGTATACATGTATTATATATTTAATTATTTTAATCAATAATAGTGTTATTGATGGCATGGTTATGTATTACATTCATTCTGGTCGTTCAGCAACAGCTGTGAAAGTGTGTTTAATAGTGAGACTGAGTGTGAAGGTGTCTTAAGGGTGTTTCAATAGTATGTCAGTAGTGATATAACTGACCTACAGATCAACATTATGTAGTATCAGTCATACATGGAGAGCTTATCTGTCTCTGTGACTATGATAACTTAAGACTGGCAACTTAATACAATTTTATTATTTTATTTGCTAACCAATATTCTCCACACCAAGTTATACAATGTGACCAAAATGTACTTTTTTGGTACTTTTTTTAGGGAACAGTGCCTTTGACCCATCTCATCAATGTGGTCCAGTACCTGAAGAGTTCAGCCAACTCAGCCGTAACCACATCGGTGCAGAGTCTACAGAGAGACCTTTCAACTGAACATGACCCACTCCTCAATGAGGTATGACTGTCACGGATACCGCACTCACAATGTTTTAAAGCAGTGCATGTTCATGTTTACACCAAGGTTATTATAGTTCACTCAAACTAATGTTTTTGCATTAAATAAAATTAACATTAACTGAAATAAAATATAATTAAAAGGATAGTTCACCCCAAAATTTAAATCCTGTCATAATTTACTCACCCTCAAGTTGTTCCGAACCTGTATAAATTTCTTTCTTCTGCTGAACACAAAAGAAGATAATACCTTCCATAGTATGAAGAAAAAGATAATACTATGGAAGTAAATGGTGAACAGAAAATCTTTGGTTACCGAACTTCTTCAAAATATCTTCTTTTGACTTCAGCAGGAGAAAGAAATTCACACAGGTTAGGTTCACCCAAAAATGAAAACTCAGTCATCATTTACTCAGCCTCAAGTTGTTCCATCCCTTTAAACTTATTTTATTTCAGCTAGTTTCCAACCAAGGCACAAGTTATAATTTTCGTTTAGTTTAACAACTAAAACTGAAATAAAAATGATTAAAAAACGATATTGACGTTAAAAAAAGCTAATAAAAATGAAAAAAAAAAGAACACAACTAATTACTAAAACTATCACTAAAATGAAAAATATAAAAAATAAAAACAACATTAAAATTTTTAATAAAAACTATAATATTATCTCAGTGATACTAAAATAACACTGGTTTCCACTGCGCCTCATGGTTCTAACTGTCTTGTTTTCACAGCCGAAAGTAAACTTGAAGGACCTGGGTCTGTCAGAGCTGAGGTTCAATCATGTACGTGATGTTCTGGAACGCCTGCTGCCTTCTATAGATCCAGAGGAGAAATCCATCTCCAGCGCAGCTCAAAACTTAACAGCATGGAGAACATCTCACATTTCTGCCCCCTCCTTCTTCCAAAACAAAAATGGTAAGGTTAACTAAAACGTAAAGTTATGAGATCATGTTTTGAAGTATATTTGTCTCTTTGAATTTTTGGTAGCTCAATAATTAGGTTTATTCTCATACAGAAAATTTAAGGTCACTTCTTTTCAATAGACCACATCTGTTAAAAAATAAGTGGGTCTAGCTTCACAGGAAATGATACTGCATTTCCAATCTACTGTACTTGAATACTTTGTGCAAGCTAGGTCACAAGTAGATAACTAAATAACTTATTTATTAGGATGTTGAAATTTTGTGCACCAACAAGTTTTCTGATTTCCAAAAACTTTCCAGTCTTAAATTGCCCCATTATGCTTTTCAGGATATTACCTTTCATGTAGTGTGTTACATTTTGTGTTCGTCTCACTGTGTATCAAGTACTAAGGAAGATCCGGAGCTGAAATTCAGATATGCATTTCGTTTCTGACACGTGCTGTAAGCTGTAGACCAATCACAACAGACTGGGCCATCTGACCAATCAGAGCAGAGTAGACTCTCAGAAAGAAGGGGTTTAGAGAGACCGAATCCTTTATCGAACTGTTTCAGACACTGTGAGAAAAGCCTTGTCATTTGGATACTAAAGGCCCATTTTGTTGTCAGCAAAGTGATTTATTCTTGACTTTGTTGTGTAATGTAAATTGTATATCTTACCACAGGGTTCTCTCACAAACACACAGGACTCTTCGGCTCTCTGGTGTTTCACAGGCAAACCTCCAGCCCCCTCCAGACAGCCTGCGTAGATCTGCACCATCTGCAATGTAATCTTTAATGACCAAAATAGAAAGAATTAAAGCCCGTTCACACAAAGAACAATAACTATAACTATAATGTTCTATGAATTGTTCTAATTCTATGAGAATAGGGAAGTCCACACCACAGCTGGAACAATTTAATTGGAATCACTTTCAAAGCTATATTCTACTGCTGATAAACGATATAAACATTAACAACCAATAAGAATCCACCCGAGCTTATAGAGCCTGAGCATTTAAAGTGGCAAAACGTTATCATCTGTTGGTGTGGATCCTAATATAGTTATATGTATTGTTCTGGGTGTGAACAGGGCCTTTACTCAGTTACATGCTGTTACATTATAGCTATTGTATGGATTGAGGTCTGGGTTTATTTTGATGTACAGTATGTATGTCTTGTTTGTTTTCATGCATAGTATGGATCCAAAACAGAGGTTTCAAGACAATGAGGTCCAAGACCAGACGTCTACAGTCTGGTCCTGAAGCTCCAGTAGAAGCAGAGAATTATACGCCAGTCTTTATGAAGGTTAGTGAGCTGCATGACACTGACAAAATAGTAGTTCATGCTGGTCTGCTCTTTAGAAAAACAACAGGTTTTATCTGTGTGTTACTTTGTGTTTATCTGTGTGTTTCCTTATTCTCTGTCCTCTTCAGGGCCTCCTCATGAAGGAAAAAGAAGACACGGGGAGTTTTGAACAGTTATTGAAAGAGAATAACTTGTCAGAATCTCACCAGGATGCTTTTAAGACTGGCTTCACAGAGGGCTTCATGAAGGCTCAGGCATTGACACAGAGAAATCAAGGTCAAATCCTACACGCATATCTGCTTAATAGTAAACAATATGTGCTTATGAATGAGTTCATTCTTACTTTTTCTGTTTCTAACAGACTCTGTAAAGAGGACACGTCTGATTATTTTTGCCCTCCTGCTGGTTGGCCTGTATGGTGTGTCCAGAAGCCCTCTCTTCTCGGGTAAAGGGTCATTTTCCGACACTGGTTTGTTTCCCATTTTATTAATTCCTTATATTTGCTAGCCTAACATATATTGAACTGATAGTTGACTGTAGCTGCATTTCTTCAGCTGCTTTTATTATAAAGTATCAATGTAGTGCGTGAAAGGTTTTGTTGCTGTGCTGTGAAATGATTGGTCGTTTCTTGTCTTTTTGAGCTCTGATAAGATCATTAGAATCAAGTATGTTTTATTTGATCTGTTTACTTGTAGTTCGTTTTCGCACCACCTCTGGTCTGGATTCAGCCGTGGACCCTGTTCAAATGAAAAATGTCACCTTTGAACATGTGAAAGGTGTAGAGGAGGCCAAGAACGAACTTCAGGATGTTGTCGAATTTTTGCGAAACCCCCAAAAATTTACTGTGCTTGGTGGTAAACTTCCCAAAGGTGAAATTCAACACTTCTTTTACTTATGGTCATAGTTTTTTTTTTTTTTTTGTAGAAATGTCTAATGTGGATGTGTATTTCAGGTATCCTGCTTGTGGGGCCTCCAGGAACAGGAAAAACCCTGTTGGCCAGAGCTGTAGCGGGTGAAGCAGACGTGCCCTTTTACTACGCCTCCGGGTCAGAGTTTGACGAAATGTTTGTGGGAGTCGGAGCGAGTCGCATCAGAAACCTTTTCAGTGAGTTTTTGGAGGAAAAAATGTAATCTTAGAATGCTCATAATGCTTATGATGTTAATAAAATCACTACTTTAACTACTTGTTTAACTAAAAAAATGCAGTTCATGATCCCTTTAAAGTAAATGATAATGTTCTCTGAGGTCCACTTATAATGTTATTAAGATTTTTTTTACATAAAAATGCATCCTAATTTAGAAGTAATCAGCTATTTTCTATCATGTTTTTGACCCTCTCTTTCGATCACTCTTTTTGATGGGCGTGCCGCATTCAAGACTTGGAAGTAAACACCCAGTGCTATGATTGGGTAACAGTTTTGTATATTAAAATAATTTTCAACGTCCCCGCTATTACACATGTGAAATTGTTTTGAAAACTTCCGATGTTGAAAAATATCTTGTTAGTGTTACATAGCTGAAACATTTGCCAATAATGTGAAAAACTTTTGCCTATTACTTATGCTTTATAAGTCTTGGTTGTGACAAATAAAGTTTAAGTACTTGGAGTTACCACAGTTATAATTGACAAAGGATGACTTACATTTAAATTTACATTTATTCATTTAGCAGACGCTTTTATCCAAAGCGACTTACAAATGAGAACAATAGAAGCAGTTAAAACTAACAGTAGGACAACAATACGTAAGTGCTATAACCCCTCTCAGTTTAACTTAAGTGCAGTGTTTTTTTTTTTTTAAGAATAGAGAAGAGAAAGTGTTAATACTACTGAATCAAGTGCTGCCAAAAAAGATACGTCTTCAGCAGTTTCTTGAAAGTGGCTAGTGACTCAGAAGCTCTGGTTGAGTTAGGCAGATCATTCCACCAACAGGGAACAGTCATGGTAAAGGTCCGAGAAAGAGATTTTGTGCCTCTTTGAGATGGTACCACAAGACGACATTCGCTAGCAGAGCGCAGGTTTCTGGATGGCACATAAGTCTGAAGTAATGAGTTTAGGTAAGAGGGAGCAGTGCCAGTGGTTGTTCTGTAGGCAAACGTCAGTGCCTTGAATTTAATGCGAGCGGCAACTGGCAACCAGTGCAATTTTGTGAGGAGAGGAGTAACGTGTGCTCTCTTTGGCTCATTAAAGACTACTCTGGCTGCAGCATTCTGGATCAATTGTAGAGGTTTGACAGAGCAAGCTGGAAGACCAGCCAGGAGAGCATTACAATAGTCCAGTCTGGATAAAACAAGTGCTTGGACAAGGAGTTGTGTAGCATGCTCTGTAAGGAAGGGCCTGATCCTCCTAATGTTGTGCAAGGCAAATCTGTTGATGGAGGAGGAGGAGGAGGAGGGTTAAGAAGAGAGGAGAAGGTTTTGAAAAGCATGCGAGAGTCAGAAGAATTGAACATTTTGTTGTGATAGTAAGCCATTTTAGCAGTAGAGATATTAGCAGAGAAGGAAGAGAGGAGGGATTGATAGAGACCCAGGTCTGTCGGATCTTTCGATTTGCACCACTTCCTCTCTGCACCCCTGAGTTTAGTACGATGTTCGCGAAGAATATCAGATAACCAGGGGGCAGAGGGTGTGGCGCGGGCTGGCCTGGAGGAAAGGGGACAGAAGTTGTCCAAGCAGGATGTTAAAGTGGAGAAAAGAGTATCAGTTGCACTGTTAGTATCTAGTGTTGAGAGCTGATCAGGTGGAGGAAGTGTGGATGAGACCAAAGAGGATAGGTGAGAGGGTGAAAGTGAGCGTAGGTTCCGTCGAAAGGTGACCTGTGGAGGAGTGCGTGTTGTGTTCTGAGGCAGGTTGAGGTTGAGAGTGAGGAGGAAGTGATCTGAGGTGTGCAGTGGAGTGACCAGTGTATTGTCCGTAGAGCAGTAGCGCGTGTAGATAAGGTCCAATTGGTTACCTGATTTGTGAGTAGCCACAGTAGATACTCGTTTGAGGTCGAATGATGCAAGCAGGGTGTGGAAATCGGCAGCCTGAGGTTTTTCTAGGTGGATGTTGAAGTCTCCAAGAATTACAAGAGGAGTACCATCTTCAGGGAAGGATGAGAGTAGCACATCAAGCTCCTCCAAGAAACTGCCAAGTTGACCTGGGGGACGATATACAACTACAAAATGGATTTTTATAGGACTAGTGATGGTAATTGAATGTGATTCAAATGAGCTGTTGTCAAATAGAGGTCAAATAGAGCTGTTGTCAAATAGACTTACGGTGTTTCGTGTAAACAGAATTATAAATTAATGTACCATTGTTTGTCACACTGTCGTTCTTATAAGTTATTCATAGTTCATTCTATCCGATAAAGTGAAAACCGTATACATTGTTATTTGCAGTGTCGTGTTTTAAATAAAATGAAATGTGTTGTAATGTCAAAATATGTTGTTTACTGAAGCTTTTATTCAGGATTACAGCGAATGGCTTAGATCAAAACAAAAAAAGCAGTGTTCTCTACGTGCTTTCTTCCGTATCCGATAATCCAACGCATTAACACAATAATGCTGAAGAAAAGGAAAGAACGGCAAATCACAACTTTCACTATTCAGTTTGACTGCGGCTATACAGTATAAATACTCCGTACATATCAAACGATCTGTAACGGACAAAGCAATAGTGAGACATGGTAAAAACACTGTTACTCACACTTGTGTGTTGCAACATTATTATCGTATCCAATGTAGTTGGCATTGCATCATCTTTTATTTTCAGTCATTCTGAAAAGCCTGCGCCGAACTGTCTTGTTTAAAACAAATCTGCAGAAAAATGAAGCGAACAAACGAACAGTGTCTTACTGACGCGATCTGACTGGAAGTTCTTCAAAAATAAAGTTCATCCATGCTTTCTCAATGTTAGGATCACAAGGATGGCAATGCAAAGACTTTTTTTCCACAACTCGGCACTTCAAAATGTCTTGTAATCCTTAGAGGCATCTCTATCGTTTTGTTGCTGGAGTAATCCTGTGTTTGCATCTGTCTCGTATTGACATGTGCAAATTGGGGGGCTGGACTTAAGAGGCGATGATGTAGAAGTCGCGCTATGACGTAAAAATGTGACAAAATCTGAAATGAGTCGTTTTCCGAGCTTGGTTTCAATAAAAGCGTTTTTTTTTTTCTTTTTTGACTTACGAGGAAGTTTTGAGTTTTGATATTTTTATAGTACAATGACTTATATGTCAAAAGATCAAGGAAAATGTTATTCATGACCCCTTTAACAAATGTTTTTTTCTCACAGAGGAGGCTAAAGCTAGTGCACCGTGTGTAATATTTATTGACGAGCTGGACAGTGTAGGAGGCAAGAGAATCGAGTCTCCCATGCACCCGTACTCGCGACAGACCATCAACCAACTGCTCGCTGAGATGGACGGGTGAGTCCATGGCTTTTTATTACAGTTCCTCTTTTTAAAAGACGTTGCATGGGTCTGAGTTTTTTGATGATTTCAGGTTTAAATCCAATGAAGGGGTCATTGTGATTGGAGCTACAAACTTTGCTGAAGCTTTGGACAAGTAGGTTTCTCCAGCCATCAGTAAATTCCACGCTTTTACATGCAGGCATTTATTGCAAAGACTTTTAGGGTTGTAAAAAAGCTTTCAATATCAATGCAACAACCACAAATCCAATCAATATTCATCTTCATCCAAGAATAAATGACTCTATTTCACATGAAACTTATAGCAGATAGTTTCTTCTGTTTGTAATAAACATACTTTTCATCAAGTTTGAATCACTTGACATATATTTCTCTAATAGGACACTAGTATGATTTCAGTAAAAACTGCAATCTTTGTGATTAGCCTAAATATACATCGTCTTGTTAATGTGTGTTTCAGTGCTCTGGTGAGACCAGGCCGGTTTGATATGCAGGTCACTGTCCCAATTCCGGATGTGAAGGGACGCACTGAAATCCTGCAGTGGTATTTGAAAAAAATTAAAGTGGATTCTGGTAAGAATTATTGAGAGAAAGCAAATATGTTTCCAAAGATTCTCAATAGGACAATCCAAATAAAATAATCTGTTTTTGTGTGTTTTGTAGCTGTTGATGCAGAGATCATTTCCAGGGGAACAGTAGGTTTCTCTGGAGCCGAACTGGAGAACCTGGTGAACCAGGCGGCGCTGAAAGCAGCAGCTGATGGGAAAAACCTGGTGACCATGAAGGAGCTTGAGTTTGCCAAGGATAAGATCCTGATGGGTGAGGACAGTAGGGCCGTTCAGCTTAGTCTCTGTACGCTTTGAACAAAGAGATTATTTTCTGACATCCTCTTCTCTGTCTGTCCAGGTCCAGAGCGCAGGAGTGTGGAGATAGACAAGAGAAATAAGATGATCACAGCCTATCATGAGTCAGGACACGCTATAGTTGCTTATTACACCAAAGACGCCATGCCCATCAACAAAGCTACCATCATGCCACGTGGCCCTTCGCTGGGGCATGTGAGTAATTGGTCTCACTGTTTCATTATATTAATGTTAACGTTAATGTTATTTTTCATTTTCATTTTTCAGATTAACTAATAAAGATTTCTAAATCTGGATGCATGAAATATTGTCACCATATTGTTAATTAGCTGATATTATAAATATTTTTAATTTATCAGTATCAGTCAATATTGAATATTTAATAGTGCATGCTCATTTCAGATATTTTTCCATTTACATTATGGTTGCCATCATCTAACATTCACTTAATAATAATTTAGAAGTACTGTAAAATGTAATCTTTATCAAATCTCTAAATTAATATCCATGTTTACTATACATTATAGTATTTCTTTACTGTACATTTATAATGTTGTTATATTAAATGTTTATATAAAAGTTATATTCTTGGAATGAATTATTGAAAATTTTAAGAATGTAAAATTACGGATTTTTATTTATTTATTTGTAATTTGTTTAAACAGAATAATATATAATATTAATTTCCCCACCAGCGGTTTTTTTAAAAAGTTGCCAGTCAGCGTTTTTGATCTTTTTCACAAAAATGTAATGGCTCCCAGAATATTTATTTGTATGAACATCTGAACATGCAAAATATCAAAAGAAAGATCAGAGCTCTGCTTTAAAAAAAGAAAACAGCAACATTTTATTCTAGCTTCATGCATTATTTTTTTTAGCAACACTTAAATGTGTGTAAGTTTATTAAAAATAAAAAAAATTGGAGAAAATTGCTTCTTTTTTTCAAAGACTACAATGTGCATAACCAATGCTTTTAACGCTTGTTTGTGTTCCTTTTTTGCCTGTGTTTTGATCTGGAGATTTTGTACTTTCAGAAGATATGTAATAGCGCCCCCTACCATATATCAGTGAAAACATGGAAAGCTGGATAAATTATCTCCCTGACTTATGGCTTATAAAGAAACCAGTATCATTGTTAAACAGTTTTGTGTTTTGCTAGATTTTGAATGACAGGGTTATACGTTAAAAACCCATTGTGTTGTTTCTTCTGTTTCTCTGGTCTCTCTCAGGTATCTTTGCTGCCAGAGAACGATCGCTGGAGTGAGACACGGGCCCAGCTGCTGGCTCAGATGGACATCAGCATGGGCGGCAGGGTCGCTGAGGAACTGGTGTTTGGAAATGATTACATCACCACCGGTGAGAGGTGTTCCTAACTGATCCTTGCTATTACTTTGAATTCTTGGAAATATCAACATCACGGTTTATTTGTTTCTTTTGCAGGAGCATCCAGTGATTTTGATGGAGCCACTAAAATAGCACAGATGATGGTGACACGGTTTGGAATGAGTGACAAGGTGAAAACTCATTATGTGACTTAAAAATGCTTATTATTTTTTATTTTCCTGTCTTACGGTATGTAGTTAGTAATGATTTCATAATTTAGGGGTTCGTAAGTTTTTTTTAATAAAAAAATAAAAAAATAATAATGTATTCATTCTAAAACCAAAATAACAATCAAAATAGAACACACACTAAAAAGATTAAATAGTTTAGCCATTCATGTACTTTGGGCAAATCCAAGTTTTATTTATTTATTTATTTTAATGTAATTTTTTTTAAATAAAAGTTAATTCATTATAATTTTATTTGGCTGAAATGTGAGGTTTATCATTTTATACAACTTTTAAATTTTATAAAAATTGTGTAGTTTTTATGGTTATTTTACAATTTAGGGTGTTACCGCAGACATTGTTGCTTCCAACTTATTTATATCCTAATATCAGAATTTTCCAAAAATGATTTCAACTGATGATTCCAGGAAAAAAAGTTTTAAAAAATCTGGAAAAATAAAACTCCCCATCTACATCAGATAACTGATAATAATAATTATTCATTATATTCAGATATATTCAACAGGCTTCCCGTGGATCCTTAAAAAGTCTTAAATTAGATTTTTAAAATTTAAGGCCATAAAAAGTCTTATAAAGTCTTATTTTTACTTATGAAAGGTCTTAAATTTTACATGACACTTCGACTTAGACATATCTAAATGTTTTCCAAATTAAAACTAATTAGCGTAGTATTATTTTTTATTATTCTATCTTTGTGGATTTGCTCGTTCACGTGACAATTCGCATCACATTCGCGGCAGAATAACGCCCGTCTCCTGCACGCGAGAGAGGAGAGAAGAAGAAAGTTGGCAAATGTCAGTTCAGTTGTAAGTTCATGCTTTATGTCCGTAGGGGTGTGCGATGTGTATTGTCTATTATGATATTGTAATCATTGTTTTAACGATGTATGAGGCACTGTGAGCTGACATCGCATTTGTCTCTCGTGCTTTCACTGCGTGATGTGTGCAGTTATAGGTATGTCCCCAAATTAGTTTTTGTCTTATATTTACATCATATTATGTTCTTATATTAGAATATTAGATCAGTGAGTGCCGTTTTCCCGTGCACAAGTGCGATATTTATGTTATACAATAGTTAAATTAAAAATAAATAAATTTATTAATTACTTTTTAGACACCATATTGTCAGTATTGTTTGTTTTCCTTTTATTTCGCCGACTAGAATTTCAAAGTGAAACCGTAGCAGAGTCTCAATGCAACAGACAGCGATGATTTATTGACTGAAATCCGCGGTTTGAACGAGTCATTTTAACGATTCAATGAACAATCACTTGTTTCTTTCCCGAATGAATCAGCCGTTTGAACAAATCGGTTGAATGAATGACTCCCTCAACTCGCTTATTAAGACTTTGACTTGCCGCCGCCTGCTGGCGGTTTTAGTTTCATATTTAAAGTACCCTTTAATTAAAACGTTAAAATTAGAAATCATTTCATAATTTAAATATTGAATATTGATTTAAAAAAAAACTATCTCATAGCATGGAGTGTAAATATTAATGCCACTTCTGATGCCCCTTCTGTGTCACCTCTGCACTGCAAAGATGGATTTTGATTGAATGATTTAATTTGACTGGTAACGGTGGTACTGAATAATTGTGTAATTAAGTATTATTGTATAAATAAGTATAGGCTCTTTTCTAGGCTCAGCTGGCCAGCAATGCTTCACTTTTGGGCAAAGCTGAAGCAATGCTTCACTTAATAGAGACCAATGGCATTGATTCAATGCGTGACTCGCTGCTTTCCCCCAACGGCTTCCTCGCGCTTTGTAATGCTGACCAGCGCTGACGCCATTCATGGTAAATACCCTTACACGTTAAAAGGATGATAGCCTACGACAAATATTTCGCTTTCCTTGGAAACGGCGACCTTTTCACGAATATACATGACTTGACTTCAAAGACAGACGCAGGTAATCACACGCGCTCAGTCGATCACATTCACTGTCTGTTTAGGCTTAAGTCCTAATCCACGAATCCTCTGTACAAATCACCATGATAAACAGTCCTGTTATCATTATTAACTTATTTAACATTCAATACACATGGTAAGAACTACGAAGGGTGGCCTTATGAAAAAAGAAAACGCGGTTGCTGCGGTTACTTGCATTCCTCTGCGGTTGGCCTGTCAGTAATGCGGTAATGCAATATTGCGGTTATCGCGACAGCCCTAAATAAGTATAATTACTGTATAATTTAATTTGAATAATTTGAATGTTAGTATTTGACATAAAAGGTGATGCATAACTCTAAATAAGTTTAGAAAAAATGTCCATATATAGGTGAAAATGCCCCTGGAAGTCAATTTATGGTGGCAAATATTGCACATTAATTAATCATTTCTGTCACTGCTGTGAACTGACCACTGCATAGAATATGTAAAATATGAATATCTTCGTGAGTCTGCGGTCAACAACAGGCCTAAACCAGCCATGGCACCAGCACAAAAACACAATCAGTAAAATATCATCTAATTATCAACAAAACGTTGTAAATATCGAGATATAGTTTTGTCAATATTGCACACCCCAATGTATGGTATTAATTTTGATTTCTTCAGGTCTTAAAAAGGTCTTAAAAAGCCTTAAATTTGACTTTAGAAAGTGTGCAGGAACCCTGATTCAAAAATAAAGGAAGCATAGCTTCTTTATATAGCTAGAATAGCTATTTGGAGAAGCCATTTGAGTCCTTCCACGTGTTCAAAAGCCATTAGTGTTGTGTGAGCACTCACATTCCAGACTTAAATCTGTTTCATTCTAATCCCTTCTCCAGCACTCAATTCATGCTTAAAGGGATAGTTCACCCAAAAATGAAAATTCTGTCAGTAATTACTCACCCTCATGTTGTTCCAACCCCGTAAGATTTTCGTTCATCTTCGGAACACAAATGAAGATATTTTTGATTAAATCTGAGAGCTGGATCACTCCTCCATAGGCTTCTATGTAATTGAAACTTGCCGGCCCAGAAAGTTAGTAAAGACATTGTTAAAATAGTCCAAGTGACTACAGTGGCTCAACCATAAGTTTATCAAACGACGAGAATACTTTTTGTGTGCAAAAAAAAAATAAAATAATGACTTTATTCAACTATTCATTCAGCGCTTCTCTGTTATACGTCAGAACGTAGGGTCACTATTGGCCGACGCTGGTCATATGTGTGATGTGTGTGATGCTGGCCGATAGTGAGCCTACGTTCTGACGTACAACTCAGAAGCGCTGCGCTGTTACACTACGTGAACTCACGTCAGAGGCTCACACAGAAGAAAATG
Source organism: Gila orcuttii (assembly GCA_026230005.1). Taxonomy (NCBI): domain Eukaryota; kingdom Metazoa; phylum Chordata; class Actinopteri; order Cypriniformes; family Leuciscidae; genus Gila; species Gila orcuttii. The sequence goes on along the minus strand of JAPDVR010000023.1, from coordinate 7,787,017 downwards.
AATAGTTGAATAAAGTTTTTTTTTTTTTTTTTTTTTTTGCGCACAAATTTTTTTCTTGTCGCTTGGTAAATTTATGGTTGAGCCACTTTAGTCACTTGGACTGTTATAAACATTGTCTTTACTAACTTTCTGGGCTGGCAAGTTTCAATTACATAGAAGCCTATGGAGGAGTGATCCAGCTCTCAGATTTAATCAAAAATATATTAATTTGTGTTCCGAAGATGATCGAAAGTCTTACGAGGTTGGAACAGCATGAGGGTAAGTAATTACTGACAGAATTTTCATTTTTGGGTGAACTAACCCTTCTAATTTCTAGAAATGAGCAGCACACATGCAGGGTCTAAACTTCACACACATTCACCCATCTCTAACATCAGGATCCTGTTGTAATCAGAAACTTGTGTGAAGCCTTTGTTGAATTACTGTTGTGCCTGTAACTGCAGCACTCACCTCTCTTTGCTTTGACCAGCTGGGGGTCATGACCTACAATGACCTGACAAACCATAGCCCAGAGACCCGGGCTGCTGTAGAACAGGAAATCAGGGTGCTGTTGCAGGTAGGCCTTTAGTGTTTGTCTGTAATCTTTGATCTGATGATTGTGGAAATTCAGCTTCCTAATTTTCTCTTTCAGAGCTCGTATGAAAGGACAAAGAAGCTCCTTAAGACCTACAGCAAAGAACACAAGCTGCTGGCCGATGCCCTGCTGACTTATGAGACTCTGGATGCAAAGGAAATTCAGATGATCCTGGAGGGAAAGTCACTGGAACCCAGATGATTAATTCTTGGATTAACAGAGACATTTCAAGCTACAATCTTACAACCTTACCTGTAAATATAAACATTTGTAATAAGCGAGACTTTTTAGCCTTCTCTCTTAATATTTTTCTTTTTTCAGGCAACACGTTGGCTTTCAAACAGACACTACGCAAATAGAAATCATTAATAGACATTATATTAAGTTGAGACGGTAAATTGTTGCCTAAAGTACATACAGTATGCCTAAGCAGCGAACCAATGAATATGGCTACTAATCAATTAAACTGTAGGGTTGCAGGGTAAAGGATGATGTTCTTTATTCATCCTATTCTTTGTTGCCTAGTCAAATTTAAGCCCTTGTTATTTTAAGAAATGGAGAAAAATGGAAAAAAAAACTTCTAACTTATAAATGGTGTATTATTTAGCTTGAAATCAAATGCCAGTGGGCTTCTGCCTAATTCAGGATGTCTCATTTTCAGTAATCACAGTAGTACAGATTGTTCAGTTATGAATGTGACTTCAGAATGTCAGTATTATTTTTGCATCCAAAGATATAGAATAAATATATCTGTAAATGCAAATCTGAGCAATTAACTTGGAGTACTGTAGAATTTTTCCGCTGGACCTTTCAAACTTATTAGCTCCTGATCTTATTCATCAAGTTATTTATTTGAATATATTCCTGGGGTAGCTAAAAGCCTCCTGCTGCTATCCTCTGTCACATTTGGGTTGCCTGCATGTATGTGTGTGTTTAAACAGCTCAGGTGACTGCACTGTATATATTTATGGGTTTGAAATATTATTAGTGTGCTTGCTTTTGAAATTAATACCATGTTTATTTCCTTTTCTCTCAATCAGAAATGAACATTGATATGACTATAAATAATATACATAAATAAAGGCTATTACCTTGTCATTTCCTGAGAGTAAGAATATAAAGCTGGGATTTTGAATGAGTTTGAAATGAAGGCTAAAAATGAATTGGGTAGAAGGTCTTGGATTCTTTTCAAAGGTCCAAAATAAAAGACAGGCAGTAAACCATTCAGTCTGATAATCGCAGGTATCAGGTTAGGTGTGCTGAGATAGTCATTGGTTATCTTATTTCAAATTGTGGTCTACACACATTTAGGTCCTGCCTTTTCATCATTCCCTATATTTTTCTTCATGGAAGCCAATTAAAGCCAATCATGAATTGGAGTTTCCCCCCAATAGCATTGAGACAATAGCTTTGTTGTTTCCAGTGAGGGAAAATGCAATCAGTGTTTTACATCTCTACCCAAGTCTGTAATTATAGAGTTTTGTTACAAGAGGAAGGATTGCAAATTTAAAGACCCTTTGTTGAAAGAAATTAGTTTTCCCATTGGTTTTCAGCTGTGAATGGCTTTATAAAAATGCTTAGACGTTGTAGGGGACTGATGAATACTGGTCACAACCATGAGGAGACCAGCTGAGCTGAGCTCAGAGATTCTTAAGGGTTTTTTTTCTGTAGAGACTGCAAAATAAAATGATCATTTGAAAAAAAAGAAAACTGGCTAAATGGACGAGGATATTGCGATCATTGGAATTGGATGCAACTTCCCAGGAGGTAAATATATTGTTTCTGAACTCTTATACCGTTTGTGACAATGCTGTGTGCATTTGTATGAGTTCTCTACTACCTTCACAGGTGAGGGTGTTGATAATTTCTGGAAAGTTCTTGTGGAGGGCAGGAACTGTGTGGTACAGATTCAAGATGAAAGATTTGATACATCAGAGTGGTTTCATCCTGATGAGAATAAACCAGGAAAAACACAGACAACCAAAGCTGCTCTCATTGAAGGGTAGGAATAATCAGTTCATGATAATACATTAGAGGTTTATAGTTTATAACTAAAAAGTGAAATGATAAAGTAATAAAACATATGTCTTATTTCAGATTCAATGAGTTTGATCACAAGTTCTTTGGTATCAGTGAGGCTGAAGCTGATTTCATGGACCCTCAGCAGAAACTGTTGCTGCAGTGTGCATATCGAGCTCTAGAGGATGCTGGGATACCTTTGGAAAAAGTGAGCGGAACCCAAACAGGGGTTTACATAGGTAATACATCTAATAAAAGTAGTTCACATTTTTAACTTTTGGGTGTTTTTAGGATATTGAAACCATATATTGTGTTTGATTTCAGGTCTTATGAACAGGGACTATGAAACACTTTTGAACAACAGTCCCAGCACAATAACTCACTATAATGGCACAGGAACAGCCATGAGTATAGCTGCCAACAGAATTTCCTATATCTTTAACCTGACTGGACCTTCTTTTGCCATTGACAGTGCATGTTCTTCATCCCTAGTCGCCCTTCACTCAGCGTGTCAGGCCATCAGACAAGGTAATGATACTATTTTAATGTTAAAGTCTGTTCATTGCTTGACATTTACATTGTTAATCATCCTTGTTTTACTTGATCTCTAGGGGACTGTGAAATGGCTCTGTGTGGAGGGGTCAGCTGCATACTTGAGCCTCGAGTCTTTGTGGCCCTCAGCAAGGCAAAGATGATCTCACCTGAGGGCACAAGCAAACCATTCTGCCGTACTGCAGATGGCTATGGCAGAGGGGAGGGATGTGGTATAGTCTTACTGAAGCCTTTGAAAAAGGTAGATATTTTACATTGTTAAAAAAATCTTGTTTTATAATATTGATATTACATTCAGTTATGGCAGGGGTCTCCAACCTTTTTTCATTTGAGAGCTACTTTTTAAAAAAGATAGTGGCCGAGAGCTACTCATGTAGGCTAATACAATACTTAAATCTCTTAAATAATGTCTCATAACTCTCATATTAACAACTATCTAAACTGTTTTAGACCTAAAAGAGTTTTTGTAGGCCTGTATATGTCACCCTTAAATGTCAGAGAAAAGAACAGAATCAGAGATTAATTTTTTTAAAGAAAATTGTACTTTGCATATTATACTGTAAAAACACATAATTATAGTTGATTTTATAGTGCATCTTAACTAGAGATGAAATGGCATGAAAATTTCATTTCATGATTATAGTCACCAAAATGATCACGTTTATCACAGAATCTTCTTCAAAAAGTACTAATACTACACAATAAAATCAATTCACCAATGTTTATGTCGAAAACCAGCAAATAACAAATATAATTAGAATTCATTTGCACTTTTTGTTTACATAAACAAAATAACAACATTAAAAATGATGGCCAGATTTTAAAGGAGTGTCTTGCGACATGTTATCTACTAACATGTAGCCTACAAGTTCAAATAAAGTTTTGACAAAAAAAGATTTATAAAAAGCTCGCATATTTCAGCCTTTAAATCATTTTTTATAAAAAGAATGAGTCAAAAAAGATGAATTACTGACGTTCACAATGCACATTAGCTTATCTTTCATAGTAAAATTCGATCTGATTTTCCCGTGGCGTCTGTCGTTGCTATGCAACCATGCACTGCGCTCTCCACAATGACAAAGAAGTTTTAGTAGCTAATGGATTTTTCATCTCGCTGCGCCTGGAAAAAATGAGCGCGTCGCTTCAATTATGAGCTTCCTACATTTGAAATAACGAACTTGAGCGCGCAAAAGATGCGATATGTGAACGCCCCCTTGGTGAGCTACCTCCAATCAGGCCACGAGCTACTGGTAGCTCGCGAGCGACGTGTTGGAGACCCCTGTCATAGACCATTGGCAACCGCAATGCTAGCTCCACGGATGAGGCATACAGCTTTATCTTTAACGTTAGTGAAGAGGAATTCTGTCTCCCACTCCTTGTTAAAATAATAAGTCTTCTTCTTTTTTGCATGACCTGCATCATCAGCCATAATTAATCTTTTTCTCTTTTTTATAGTTCAATTTATCTTATGTATGTACCGTCTGCCCGCGACCGCATCAACTCACAGAAGTTACGTTACGTTTTTGTTTTTTTTAAACGTGCTCGACGTGCAGATTCAAAATATTTTAAATTATTTTATTATGTTTTAATGGTATATGAAATGTTACCATTAGTTATTTTCTCATTTTATGCCATCATCATAAATAATAAAAAAAAACTAAATGAAAGATTACAATTCAGGCTATTTATAGAACGTGCTCGGCGGGCGACTCAGAGACTCCATGCGGGCTACCAGGTGCCCGTGGGCACCATGTTGGAGACCACTGAGTTATAGAGGTGTGAACCTACACTGGTCTCACGGTTCGGTTCGATTACGATTATCATGTCATCGATTCGGTTCAATTCGATATCGCAATGCATTGCGATGCACCGCATCCTCAATTGCGTGCGCGTGTGTGTGTTCGCCTGTTCGGGAAGTCGCAGTGACAAAAACAGAGACATTCCAGTTTAAGTTTCATGGGACTAAAGCCTGTTTATGCCATTAAGAAAATTAAATTCTGTCAAATCAATTTTGTTTTAAAGAAATGTTCATTCATCAGTGTATAATGTTACCCTGGAGATGCGCGCATCAACCATCACCGAGTCCGCTGTTAAAGACGATCATCCATTTATAATCACGCGTAACAACACAATTGTAATTTGACCATCGGGTGCGGAAGGGTTGCCATCTGTCTCGGTTTGTCCCGATTTATCTTTTAATAACCTGTCCCGGGAAATGTATCCACTATCCCGAAAGGCTACGTGAATGTATGTTCAAAACGTGTAACGTGCGCACAGCAGAGAGGGAGAGGGAGAGGGAGAGAGCGAGACCATGCGTGTGTGTGCCTCAAGAAGCGCATGTAACTTGCATGCGCATGTAATGTATATATGTAAATGTATGTAAGAAAGAATGTTTAATTTGCACTCGCGTCTCGCCTCCCTCTGCCAGTGTATGCTACCGGCTACCGCGACAAAGCAAATGCGCGATAAATGACGTCAGAAAAGCGTCAGTACATTATAACCGGTTATGGTCTATTACTGAACCGATACCGAATCGTCCTCGTCTGCATCGTGGTGCATCGTAGAAACGATTAATTTCGACACCCCTACTGAGTTATGGTTTATAAAAAGTGTAAATGTAATAAATTCAGTTAATTGTTAGTGGAAGTAAGCTGGTGTTTCTCTTTTTAGGCTCTTGATGACTTTGATCATATTTGGGGGATTGTGAACAAGACTGCAGTAAACCAAGATGGCCACACCGTCACACCAATCACCAAACCTTCCATGTCCCAACAGGAGGCTCTTCTTCACATGATCTACTCCTCTGAGAATTATTTAGTAAATGTCCAATACGTAGAAGCTCATGGGACTGGAACACCAGTAGGAGATCCAGTTGAGGCAGGAAGTATCTCAAAAATCATCGCCAAAGAAAGACCTTCAAGCTCAGGGCCTCTGTTTATTGGCTCTGTTAAGAGTAACATTGGACATACAGAATCTGCAGCAGGTGTGGCAGGACTCATAAAGATTCTGTTAATGATGAAGCACGAAATCATTGTCCCCTCTGTGTTCTACTCAGCACAAAATTCCAGCATAGATGCTAAAGCTCTCAATCTTAAAATCCCCACTAGAGCTGAGAAATGGCTGTACTCTGGATCCAGGAAAAGGATGGCTGGATTAAACAGCTTTGGGTTTGGTGGCACCAATGCCCATGCCTTAATCAGCGAGTATGTTTATGCTACAGCCCCCGACAGCCAGAATCTTGAACCTCTAAAACTGCTTCCACTGTCTGCAGCCACGGATCAGTCTCTTCAGTTGTGCATAGCTGACACGTATCAGAGGATTTTGGTAGATGAAACAGTTGATCTACAAGCTCTTGCTTATACAGCTGCCTGCAGAAGAAGCCACATGAAACACAAATTTAGGAAAGTCTTCACTGCATCATCTGTATCAGAGTTAAAATTACTACTCGAAGCTAGTATAAACAAGAAATTAGCCCCAATAAAGCAGGACCTAAAGTTAGTTTTTGTATTTTGTGGAAATGGCGTTACTTACAGGGGAATGTGTAAGCAGCTACTGAAAGAAGAACCAGTTTTTAGGGACAAGGTCAAAGAGGTGGAAAACTATTTCCAGAAGTTCAGATGCACCAGTATTTTGCAAAAGATCGCAAGCAGCTATGACAATGAAGATTTCTCTAAACCAAATGTTGTCCAGCCACTTCTTTTTGCAATCCAGGTTGCAATTGTTCACCTTTTGAAGCACTGGGGCATCAGACCAGATATTGTTCTTGGACACTCGGTGGGAGAGATTGCTGCTGCTCATTGCTCTGGTCTGCTGTCTCTTGAGGATGCAGTAAAGGTTGTCTACCATCGCAGCGATCTACAGACCAAAGTGACGGGTGGGAGGATGCTGGTCATTGGTAACATTGCTCTCCCAAATATTCTGGAAATCCTCCCTGCATATACAGGAAAGATCTGTGTAGCTGCTGTGAACAGTCCTATGTCATGTGCCCTGTCAGGTGATAAAGAAGCTATTGATAATGTGCACCAAAAGCTTCAGTCTTTTAAGAGCAAGAACCTGTTTCTTCATGTCTTGGATGTTCCTGCTGCCTACCATAGTCATATGATGGATCCTATACTGGGTCAAATCAAAGACAGCATTGGACATTTATCTGTCAATGAAATGGAGTGTGAACTGTTTTCCACCGTAACAGGAGAGATGTGTAATCAAGGGGACTTTATAACAGGTGAATATTGGGCAAGAAACATCCGAAAACCTGTTGCATTTGAACAAGCAATTAAATCAGTTTCCAACCACACGAGGAACACAGTCTTTGTGGAAATTGGTCCAAGACGGGCTCTGCAGAGGAACATCATGGAGATCCTGGGAAATGACACCACAGTGCTAACTTCAGTGCATCCAGATAAAGACCATGAGACCATGTTTACCACTGTATCAAAACTGTTTGAGCTGGGGGTCAATGTAAAGTGGGACGAGTTCTACAAAGGGTTTGAAACAAATCTTATTGCTTTCCCAAAGTATCAATTTGAATGTCAAAAAAATGAGGTATACTTTGAGGACGTAAGACGGGGAAATGACACAATTTCTCGCAGTCCACATCCACTGATAAGTCCAAGTAAACGTGATGGCAAAGTGATCAAGTGCAACCTGTCAACAGATACCACCTCCTACCTTTGGGAACACAAGAATAATGGCATCTCAATTGCCCCAGGGGCATTGTATGTTGAATTGGCTTTTGCATCTGTAATGGAAACTGCAATTCCAAAGAGGCCTCTTAATTCATTTCAGCTCACAATAAACTTTCAAAGTTTGTTTGTTTTAACTAAAAACTGCCCTCCTCTGAAAATCACAGTTGACACATCCAAGGACGCAACCACATTTCAGGTTCAGTCCTCTAGTACTGTGCATGCATCAGGCACCATTAACCATGAAAGGGGACCAGCTATGATAGAACAGCAAACCATTCACCTCAATGCTGTTTTGGAGAGATGTCCATCAGTCATTGAAGCAAAGGATGTGTACAGTACTCTTAATGATGTTGGGTTTGAGTATGGGCCCAACTTCAAACAACTTGGTGACATTAATTATGGACAAGAATTCAAGGAAGCAGTGACCAGTGTCAGGATTGCAGAGGGAGTACTCAATCATCTATATGAGTATTGCTTGCACCCAGTTGTCCTAGATTACTTCTTGCAAATGTCCTCAGTTTTAGCAGTAGTCTCTAGCACCATCAGGCCTGGATTTCCCTCTTCAATTGGTAATATGGTTATATCTGCACCTCCCTGTGAAAAGATGTTCATGTATATGAGACTTACCAAAGAAATGCCAGACTACTTTGAAGTTTGTGGTTGTTTCACTGACAAAGATGGACATGTGTTGATTGAACTAAGAAATGTCAGAATTAATTTTCTGGGAAGACATGCACAGATTAGGGAATCATGTTTCTTTAGAAACCACAAGGTTGACATTCAAACTGAGAGCAGTTTCCCCAGTAGAATCAAGGCTTTGGTTTTTGAGGACACCTTGGGTATTGCTAAAGGTTTGAAGCCATATTTGCACCAAAAATCTGTATTTGTTCCTCCACCCAATTTAACTAAAAGCTCAGCCTCGCAGGTCCGAGAATTACTGTTGAGGTCTCCATGCAGTGCTGCAGACATGGAACTGGATGAGATCCTGTTTATCTGGGGTGCTCAGAATATTAGTCACCTCAAATCTGAAGCCATTCTAGAGTCCTTGGTAGACAGCTGTGAACTTTACCGTCAGGTTGTTTTGTCTTTAAGAAGCTGCAGTCCTGTTTGTTCCATCCGTGTCATTACGTACAAGTCAGCAGAAGGAACAATTGAAAGTATAAGTTCTGGATTTGTGTTATCTGGCATGACAAGGGCATGTGCTGCAGAGTTGTCAGGCACCACTTTCCAGCTCATTGACCTTTCCACAGTTTCAAGAGAGGATATAGAAGCACTGGCTCATGTGCTTAACTCATACAAAGCCCAAGAGTGTCCAGAAGTCTTCATCAGCAATGGGAAAGTTTACTCTGCTGTCATAACTCATACTCCTGTCACCACAATTAGGGAAGCGAAGACTGAATCAAAAGCCCTACAGTTCCAGGACTTCACTTTGCAGACAACCAGTCCCTACAGGATGACCGACTTATCAGCTTTGCCTTCAGCGAGTTCAGTCCACACTATTGAGCGTAAAAACATTGAGGTTCAGCTGAGTAAGGTATGTGTGCACTCTTCTGATTATTTTCCAGTTAGTACTTCAGACTTAAACTTTGGTCAGAAGATGTATTGGAACAAGCACACAACACAGAACCATGGTCTTCTGGCACTTGACTTCAGCGGGATCATTACAGCTGTGGGAAAGGATGTCAGCAAACTTAAAGTGGGAGACCATGTTGTCTGTTGTTATCCTGTTAAAGCAACTTCCAAAGTCATCCTCCCAGAAGATGTGTGTTTCAAAATGAAAAGGCTTCCATTCCTAAAGGATGCACCATGTGTTTCATACTTTGTCCTTATCTGGGAGATATTGCAGTGTGTGTTACCCAAGTCTAAACAACAGCAAAGTTTGGGAATCTTCTCTACTGATCGTGACTCAGCCCTGATCAAGTTATTGACACTCATAGCAAGTAAATCAGGCTGGAGAGTTTTTACAGAGACTGAAGTAAGTGGATTAGTCCAAAATACAAAGCAGTGTTTTCTTTTTGTGATTCTTCCTCCATATGATTCCTTGCTTCTGACAGACATTGTAAGAGTTGTCAGTGCAAATCACATCATTGCAGTATGTGGCATCCGTGAGCCATGCTTCTCTACAATAAATGGAATTCAGAGGGTTAGTGAGAGAACATGCTTCCAGACACTTGATATGTCCAAAATCTTCCAGAAATCAAGTCTTAAGGCACATGGAGCTCTTCTACAGAAATGGCTAAAGGGAATGCACTTACACAAAGCATGGCCATTAATACAAAGCAGTACTTTTCAGGTGGCTCCCCTTGAAGGTATTCCTACTCAGTCTTTTGAACAGTCTGGGTCTTATTTCAGTGCAAGCACTCTGGACGTGATAGCTCTGGCCAGTGATGACACTAGGAGCAAGATGTCTGCCATCCCTTTGCTTCCAAGAACAAAGCAGCTGTTCTTAAAGAAAGGTGTGTACATAGTTACAGGTGGTCTCTCTGGTTTGGGATTTGAAACTGTTAAGTTTATTGCCCACAGGGGTGGGGGATGCATTGCCACTCTCTCAAGGAGTGCACCATCTGAGAAGGTACAAGAGGAAATAAGCAGTCTCCAGAAGAGATACGGGGTAAGAATTCTCACTCTTCAGTGTGATGTCTCTGTGTCAGAAGAGGTGGTGGAAGCCATTACTGTGATTGCAAAACATTTTTTCTTATGTCCAATCAGAGGGGTGTTTCACAGTGCTGCTGTGCTACATGATGGATTACTGGAAACCCTTGATAGATCTCTTTTTCAAAAGGTCCTGCAACCTAAAGTCTGTGGTGCTCTTAATCTTCACCTTGCCACTCTGCACAGCCAGACACTTGATTACTTTGTGTGCTATTCCTCGATCTCCTCGTTCATTGGAAATGCTGCACAAGCAAACTACGCAGCAGCTAATTCTTTTCTGGACACATTTTGTCACTACCGACACAATATTGGACTTGCAGGCCAGTCAATCAATTGGGGACCCCTTAAACTGGGCCTGCTAATGAACAAAGACAATTTTCAAAAGTTCCTGGAAACAAAAGGGCTGATGATCATGGATGTGACAGAGATCCATGAAGCACTAGAGCACTGTCTGTTAAATAACAATCCCCAGCAGGTGGTCTGCAAATTCAATTTCAGGAACCTGAAGAACCATGTCCTTTCTCAGAATGTGTCTCTGAAGTTTCGCCTGTCTGCTTTAGTGGAGGAAGAACTGAAAAACACCACAGTTGTTGAGTACTCCAGGATAAATGTTCAGTCATCAGTGGATGACTGTGTTAAAGGAATTATGACTGAAATATGCAGTGTTGATACTGATGATCTTAGTGATGAAACTGCACTCAGTGCACTAGGAATTGACTCAATGCTGGCCATGACATTGCAAAATCGCTTGTTTCAAGAGATGGGTGTGAATATTCCTCTTGTTGCTTTGCTTGATCCAAGCAGTACACTATCCTCATTGGCTAAATTGATCAAACAGAGTTCAGATGAGGACTGTGAGATTTATGTGCACCTGTAATGCAAAGTTATGTATTTTGTCCATAAGACTGAAATGCATAAAAATTTGTGCTTATGTTTTGTTTAGCTAAACCTTTTTAGAAAATGCTGCATTGCTTAATTGTTGCAATCTTAACCATTGTTATGTGTGACAAATATTGGATATCAAACATTAAAATCTTGATTTCAAACATCAATTTTGGTTATTTTATACCTTCCCAGACCTAACATTACCAAGGAATCAGAGATCAAAGGTCAGGCATGCCTCATCATTTTACTGCCAAATGCATAAATCCACTGATGTTTTTATGCAAGCATGTTAAGCTATGTGCAGAAATAGACTCATGAAACACTGTAAACATTGAGTGAATTAAACATAATAGTTTTTTTATAGAAATGTATATTCTCCCTAAAATGATAATCCTCAACCATTCATAAATATGAAAAATACTAAACAAAACTGGTGTAATAGATGAAAATATTCACAGTTCTTGTAATCCATTCAGGCAATCCTCTTTTCTCAAAGAAAGCACAACAACACATGCAGTACAGAAGCAAAGGGAAAGTGTATATTTTAAAACACAGTGAAAATATAAAAGGCAGGAATCATTTTGTGGCTGTTTAAGTAAGCCAACAAAAATAGTCAAAATCTGTGTATTTAGTTATGTCTTTAATGAGTTTTTACACATTGAACAATCCATAAGAAAACATTGTAAACCTCTCATAAATACAGAGCAAAATATGGTTGACATTTGTGCATTCAGTTAGTTTATTTCACAAAAATTAAGAAAAACTACAAAATTTTACTGTTCATATACAACTAAATAGAAATATTTGCATATCCAGCAAAAATAAGACATTTAGATATTTTCTGAGAGATTGGGGCTCGTCCATGAAACAATACATTTCTGTTTAAATCCATTTAAACCCATTTTTACGTAAATTGTTGCATTCAATTGAATTTGACAATTTATTAAGGTTTTATGAACGATTTAGACAAATTTGTTATCCTTGTGTTTCGTAAACAAGTCTAGTTGGTGTTTAATTTAGGTGTACATTGCTTACATCTGTGATGCATTTGGTAAACATATTTTTAAAAGTAATTCCTGAAACCCCCAAAAAGTCCTAAAACCATTGGCCCAGGTATATTTTTGCAGAAAAAATGCCATGTTGTTGTCTTGTTGATTTATATTACATTAGTAAAATTAAAATAGTAATTTTAAACATATGAATGTAGTACACATACAAACAGGATATATTCAGAAGAAAATTAAGTATAAGGATTTTACAAAATAGCCAAATCAGAACAGTTAAGAGTGGGAACATTTGAATCCTGAATGTGGTTGCTATTTCCTAAAACACAATTTTGACCTTCAGAGTTTTGACCTTTTGATTGACAGTTGACTCTTAACATGGTATCATCAGAGGGTGTATACATGTGAACCTCATAGGTCTGACTGTCTACTCTGAACATTGGGACGGTGCTCGCCACACACATCTGATTTTCTTGGACATGATGATTATTGCCGGTTATCATCCATATGGCAGAGCACGGCTGAGACTGACATGTTCGGTGGTTGTCGGGTTGAAAATTGCGATTGTCGTAAATTTCCCGCTCTTTCACCTCACCATCCCTTGCCATTGCTTGAACATTATTTGTGTGGCTGTTCTTCATGGCCTGCTCTTCTGGGCCTGGTTTCTTCTTAGCTGGTGTGCCACTACACATGTCAAAAAAGGTCAGAAAAACTGGGATAAATGTTAAGCCATGGAAGACACCAAAGAATATTACCAAGAACATAATTTTAAAGAAAGTTCTAAAGATGTAGTTCTTCGAAGCAGACAACACTACCACCCCAAGAATAGTAGACACAGCCCCCTGCAAAATAGGGTAACCTAAATGAAACAGGGCCTCTACTGCCTTTTCATTCGCACTGGGCTTTTTGTTGGAGACAAAGGCGTAAGATATATGAGCAGAGAAGTCAACAGAAAAACCAATGCAGACAACAAGAATGATCATGGAGATGGTGTCTAAATTAACATCCCATAATGCCATGAAACCAGTGACGCCCACAATGACCGATGCGATAGAAAAAGTCACCCAGAGAGAGCACAGAGGGTTTGGGATGAGGAAAAGGGAGATGAGCAACATTACGGCCGTCGTAACCGCAATATTCTGGATGGTGTTGGTGACTATTACTGCATACTGGTCATGGTAGATGAAGGCAGGGTGGTAAACCAGTAAAGGAACAGGGCACTTTTGTGCTGTCTCTCTTAATTTATTCAACATATTCATCTCATCCAGGGCAGTAGAGATATTTACGGTCTGGATGAAAAAGCGAGACGCGTGAATGGAGTTGTTGGTGAAATTGACGTCCTGTTTGAAATCGGAATAAAATCTCAGAAATGATCCCAAATTATCTTTGAAGGCATCTTCAGCACTCAGATTGAGTTTTGAGTGATATCCATAGTACTTGTATGATTTGATCCAGGATGTGAATATATCCTTTTCAATGAAAGATAAATTTTTGAAATCTTCAATGCAAGTTTCAAGATCTGACATGTACTTTTCATCCCAGTACGGAAATTCCCGTCGGATGACAACCATGATGTTTGGGCCATATTCAGAGAAATATGCCTTTTCGTTGTCGTAGTATTTTACCACATAAGAATCATCAGCTGCCAAATTACGAAGATCGATTCCTTCTTGAATTTGGAAGCAGCCATAAATGCTGATAATCAAATAGATGCAATAAAGCACAATCACAAAGACCTTTGTCCACGATTTTGTCAGAAAAGGGCCGTAGTATTTTTTAAAGAAGTGATTCATGGGCTGTACCTCCTCCTTGCCAGTATGAGGGTCGTAAGCGCCTCCCACGCAACATAATTCATACCACTTCGACTGACCTATAGGGCACTCCTCTGGTACTTCCTTGCAGGTCAGCCAGTGCTTGTTGCTGTTCTCTCGCCGTCCGTTAAGAACGAGGAACGCTCCGAAAAATGTGATGCTGTAGATGTAGCAGAAGAGGATGGAGGTGCTGGTGTACAAGCAGAAGGAGCGGACAGAGCGGAAGGGCGTCATGAGGCCGATGTAGAAAGCGAGCACGTCCGTGAGCGTTGTGATGGTGATCGAAATGGCCGCCTCTTTGTACGTTTTAGACAGTCGAGTCTCTACTTGATCATGAACATTCGTCTGCTGCCAGCAGGAAATGAGGATGAACATGTCGTCCACTCCGATCCCTATTTAAAACACATCAGAAAATCCCTGTTTAATCTGATATATTACATTAAAGGGATAGTTCACCCAAAAAATTGTATTCTGTCATTAATTACTCACCCTCAAGTTGTTCCAAACCTGTAAGACTTTTGTTCATCTTTGGATGAATGAAATCTGAGAGCTCTCTGTCCCTCCATTGATAGCTATGCAACTAGCACTTTGACGCTTCAAAAAGTTCATATAGAAATCATAAAACTAATCCATATGAATTGAGCGGTTTATTCCATATGATGAACAGATTGAATTTAGGCTTTTATTCACATATAAACATTCATCAACTCACACATCAGTTGTGGAAACGGAAGTTCAAGCATGTTCGCTTGATGTGCGAGAACCAATGAGGTTCATTCTCTTGTTACGCAGCACGTTTGAGCTTCTGCAAGAACCAATGAGGTTTGTTCTTGTGCGTCAAGCAGGTTTGGTTGAGCTTTTTTTATGTTTACTGATCAATATTTAAATGTAAATAAAAGCCTAAATTAAAACTGTTCATCAAATAAAGTGATCATGTCTCTTCAGAAAATTTGGACTAAACCGCTCGATTCATATGGATTAGTTTTACAATCTCTTTATGAATTTTTTTAAGTGTCAAAATGGTAGTTGCGTAGCTGTCAATGGCCAGAATGACCAGAAGCTCTCAGATTTCATTAAAATGTCTTAATTTGAGTTCCGAAAATGAACAAAAGTCTTTCATGATAGAATTAATTTTTTGGGTGAACTAATCCTTTAACATAGTACAGCACTGGTTTTACATATATATGAAGTTATTACCTAATATTAGGAATGGAGAATTAGCAACTGTCATGACAAATGGGACACCAATGTGTAACATCATCCCAAAAGCCGACAGAACAGCCAGTCCAGCGGAGAGCACCCCAAATGTGGCAACCCAAACTTTATTTCTGACACAGTCAAACCTGGAAAACAGATAAAACATATTTTAATATATTTAAAAGAATTTCTCATGGTTACATACAACATACGAATCTTAGAACTAATCTTATTTTGAATCATTTTCATACAAGATTCCTTCATTCATTTTAAATACAGTAAGGATTCTGGAGTTGAACAAATCAGGTGTGCATTAAAATCACCCTAACTAGACTGGTAATTAAAAGTAGCCTAAATATTCAGGTTAACATAGCCTACCTCAAACAAGAAAGAATTGAGAATGCAATGGCAATGACGTATGTGATAGAGAAGAGGGGAATCACATCCCTTGTGTTTGCCTCAAATTCCACCTGCCTTGACAGAGATGTGGAATGGGTCACCTGAGGAAAATTATCATACTGACATACATTATCGTTATCATACTGACATCCTCATTTCAGATTTAGCTAATAATTACATCAGAAGAGCATTTTAACAAACTTAAATCCACTTTAAACAACAGCTGTCAGCAATACTGACAACTTGCCCAACAAAGTTTTACAATCAATAAAGTCCTCAAACAGTAGGCTACACAAATAAAATATGACCTACCTTAATGAAGTTTAGTGATAAATTAGATGGGAAAACCTTAAGGAATTCGTACAGCCATAAGTCTGTTCTGGTACGATTATCCTCCTTCAGGAAATATAACAGGCGCACTGACTGTGCACTTTTAATAACAGTGGAGTTTATATTCACTCCACCAACCGAATAGCCCAGGAAAATGTGCGAGAATCCGAAACGAAAGAACGGGAAGGTGAACTCGGTCTTTTCTAAATTGTTACCATAATATTTGTAAATATCCAGTATCTTGTTAGGTATGCATTTCTTGTACCGTCTTGCGCAAAGTCCCTCAAAAGTGAGCACCTCGTGACCCATAGCCACATTCAGCTCCTTGACCTTCCTGTCTAAAGTGACTATCTCCTGAAAGGCAGCATCTGTGAGGATGTTGGAGGATCTTGATACCGCTATGAAGGACGCGTAAACTCCATCCGTGTAGAGTCTTTGGCTGGAGAACACCGAGTCGTTCTGCGGAAAGTTTTCCTGCACAAACTGCCTCTCCAGTTTGGCAGGACCGTTCACAGGTGTGAACTGATCCTCAATGTCATTGGCCTCACGTTCTTCTAAGAAATAAAACCCACTCCCCAGCACCGCAGAGATCACCAGAGGAGAGATGAAGAACCACCACGGGTAACTTCCCACAAAGCGGCCGAACTTCTGGAAGCAGATGGAGATCGGCTTCTCCACGCAGTCTGTGGTGCATCCAGCCATGTTCAGCGGCATTTTGAAGGATTAAAAGGAAAAAGTTAAGGGGGAGCTAAATGGATTAAATTAACATAAAGCGTTTCTCTATATCAGTATTGTGGTTGAAGCATGAAAAGTTATAACTATAAACTAGTTAAACGTTTTTTTTTTTTAAAGAGCATAATGCATGCGGAGTAGGCTATTTGAATATCCTGACGCATTTTTACGTGAAAATCTACAGTGAATAAGCTGAGAGCGACCACTGACGGGCACACGCAGAAAATTATATTTAGACGGACAAAATCCACAAACGCAAATCACGCAGTGTTCCTGTTTTTATAGGAGTGTGCTTTAATTAAGCTTGATGCATGAGTTATTAAATAATGCATTATAAAATAAGTTATTTAGCATTATTTTATTAAAATCGTTTTGAATGTTGCAGCATTATTAGATACATAAAAAGGCAGGGCACAATTAGGCATATAGTGAGGTAAATTATAATGATTAATTAAATATTTGTTGAAGTTATTTTAACTGTGTTCCCAGAACAGTAAATAATCAGTCACACGATCTGATCAGTATTTCATAAAAAGTTAAATTTCTTGCTGATTAAATGAAGGTTTATATTATGCTGCGTTCAAATTTGTCGTATAATTGCGTGAGAGGTGATAAGACAACACGTGACGTAATAGGAGCTGTTGATGTCCGGATACGATACGGACTTAAATGTTTCTTTTGCTCAATATAAATCTGCAGTGGTCATGTGGTACAAAGTCTTAGCTTTCAAAAATTAGGAGTCTAAAATTGTAATTACGACCCAGACAGCAGTGTTGTTGGCCACATCTGGGTCATGTGGATTCCACTAGTAGGCCCATATATAGTGTTTATATCTATGGAGTAGGCCTACCAGATCTGGGCCGACATGTTGCTGTCTGGGGAGTTCTACGATCACGTGAATGCTTTTTACTAGTCAGAATAGTTACGTATTACGACATGGCGTGAACGCAGCAATATCCCACGTAATAAATAGGCTTATTTGAAAAAAGTTGCAAAAAACTCTCATAAATAAAGGTTCTTTATTTGGACTTCATCAGATTCAGCAAAAAATCCTCTTCAAAAACATTTGGCTGTACAGTGCTGAGTTGGCATTATGGTTCTTTGGAGATTATGCTGCATTCACTCCATGCCGTAATTATCGTAAATAAAGCTCCATGCTCTCTAATTTTACATCATACACCGATCTGTCGGCACAGCGCCGCTTCAAGTCGAACACACCTTTTGCAGTGGTCACGTGGTACAGCGGCTGCATGGTACAAGTTAGCTTTGTAGAAAATGAGTTTACGTTGTAATAACAAGGTCTACAAGCATGTGAAGGCTTTTTACAGTTCAGAATCGATCCGTAACTACGCACCTTTAAAAACATTATTGCCTTCACATTATTGGTTCTTAAGGTTAGTAGGCCTAGCATATTTCTGGGGTCTTTAAAGCAAGATGGTTTTCTAAACAACTAGAGAATAAAAAGTTTGTGTAAATGGTTATCAAATGACCACCAGAATGTAAAACCCTTTTGGTTCTGATTGGAACCTTTAGAGTGAATGAATAATAGGCTAACATCCCTGCATATAATAAACTATTTCAGCTCAAATGCGTTAGAAATGTAGATCAATTGATTTAAGTCGGAAACAGGACTTACGTCGCGGTTTCTGCTCCTTTTGCTCCATCAGGACAGAGTGATGTGAGGAGAGAATGACATGCAAGTTCATTACTGAACACAGAGCTCCATTCATGCCTTTCAATTACCTCAGTGGTTAATTGCCCCAACAAAAGTGGCTTCCATTCTCATAACTCTTGTGATTTGCCAGTAGGGGCCTCAAATTATTATCACACTCTTTTGTTTGTACAGCTCTTGTTTTACAGCTGTATCAAAGAGTACCTTACTTGAAACATGTTCAAACACATCTGTTTGGTTGATTTTTTTTATTTTATTTAATTTTTTTTCTTTTTCTGAGAAATAAGATATGACAGGCCATGTCATTTTTTTGTTGGCCACTAGGTGGTGTTAGTGACCATTTTTCAAATTCCCCTGCATCACTATTGGGCAATGAGTTGTTGTCATGGTGACGGGTCTAGAAAAGCTGCAGTTGAAGGTCGTCATGGAGACTGGGTGAGGGGAAGGCAGAGCTGATTAGATGTTGTCATGGTGACTGGGTCAGGGTGAAAATAAAGATGAGAGATTGCCATGGATACCAAGTCAGGAAGAGTTGCTGCACTGGCATCTTTTTATAGTATCATATAGACCAGGGATCACCAACCCTGCTCCTGGAGAGCTACTGTCCTGCAGACTTCAGTTCCAACCCTGTTCCAACACACATGCATGTAATTATCAAGTAACCGTGAACCGCTTGATTAGCTGGTCCAGGTGTGTTTGATTGGGGTTGGAGCTAAAATCTGCAGGCGAGTAGCTCTCCAGGAGCAGGGTTGGTGACCCCTGATATAGACAAATTTTCAGTTGGTAAACATGGTGACGTTTTAATGTGGGCGGAGCTTAGGTGGTGGCAGAACGATCCCTCTGGCCGCTTAACTAACGTAAAGTCTGCAAGTTTTGTTAGCTTGTTTTTAACAATGACTGGAGAAAATCCGATTTTATCTTAATGTGCAAGGTCACTCACTGTCCAGGACCACGATTGTTATTTGCAAAAGCTAATTTTACCGGATGGAACCAGATTGGCCGACCCGCGTACACTCATTGAGGATCTGACAGG
Source organism: Gila orcuttii (assembly GCA_026230005.1). Lineage (NCBI taxonomy): Eukaryota > Metazoa > Chordata > Actinopteri > Cypriniformes > Leuciscidae > Gila > Gila orcuttii. The sequence continues at coordinate 7,767,472 of JAPDVR010000023.1, read as the reverse complement.
ATTAACGTTAACGCTACCTCCGGTTGAGTGGCCTGACTTCTACACCTACCTGATAGAGAAACGGAGGGCATATAAATCTTTAGATGCCTATAACTATGTGCTGAATGGTCATGTACAAGACTTGTGTGGTACGATCCGCAGTTCTGGCTAGCCAGCGCCAAGAAGACGACAATGTAAAGAGTGACATTATGTGCAATTTTAATGAGGTGAATATTTTCTAGAAATAAAAAAATGCAGATAAAGCATATTAATTTTTCATTGATTCTTGCACCCAACAACACAACAAGATGACATTTAATAATAAGAAGAATAATTTAAGATCCTTATTTTGTAGCCGAATCTGTGCTGGTTTGTATTTGCCGCCTCCAGTTTTCCCTTTGTTCTGCCTCCCCAGCTAGCGCCGTGACGTAACTGTGACGTCGGCTGGAAATTGGTCTATATATAGTTGCTGCACTGGCATCTTTTTATAGTAATATATATATATATAAAAATCACATCTAACATAAAAGTTTGTAAAAAATTATAGCTTTGACAGCACTTATATATATAATCGATTTGACAGCACCAATGTACAGGTCCTTCTCAAAAAATTTGCATATTGTGATAAAGTTCATTATTTTCCATAATGTAATGATAAAAATTAAACTAAATTAAATTCAAATTCATTGCACACCAACTGAAATATTTCAGGTCTTTTATTGTTTTAATTCTGATGATTTCGGCATACAGCTCATGAAAACCCAAAATTCCTGTCTCAAAAAATTAGCATATTTCATCCGACCAATAAAAGAAGTGTTTTTAATACAAAAAAAGTCAACCTTCAAATAATTATGTTCAGTTATGCACTCAATACTTGGTCGGGAATCCTTTTGCAGAAATGACTGCTTCAATGCGGCGTGGCATGGAGGCAATCAGCCTGTGGCAGTGCTGAGGTGTTATGGAGGCCCAGGATGCTTCGATAGCGGCCTTAAGCTCATCCAGAGTGTAGGGTCTTGCGTCTCTCAACTTTCTCTTCACAATATCCCACAGATTCTCTATGGGGTTCAGGTCAGGAGAGTTGGCAGGCCAATTGAGCACAGTAATACCATGGTCAGTAAACCATTTACCAGTGGTTTTGGCACTGTGAGCAGGTGCCAGGTCGTGCTGAAAAATGAAATCAGATGGAAGCATGAAGTGCTCCAAAATCTCCTGATACCTAGCTGCATTGACCCTGCCCTTGATAAAACACAGTGGACCAACACCAGCAGCTGACATGGCACCCCAGACCATCACTGACTGTGGGTACTTGACACTGGACTTCAGGCATTTTGGCATTTCCTTCTCCCCAGTCTTCCTCCAGACTCTGGCACCTTGATTTCCGAATGACATGCAAAATTTGCTTTCAAATGAGCAAACAGTCCAGTGCTGCTTCTCTGTAGCCCAGGTCAGGCGCTTCTGCCGCTGTTTCTGGTTCAAAAGTGGCTTGACCTGGGGAATGCGGCACCTGTAGCCCATTTCCTGCACACGCCTGTGCACGGTGGCTCTGGATGTTTCTACTCCAGACTCAGTCCACTGCTTCCGCAGGTCCCCCAAGGTCTGGAATCGGTCCTTCTCCACAATCTTCCTCAGAGTCCGGTCACCTTTTCTCGTTTTGCAGCGTTTTTTGCCACACTTTTTCCTTCCCACAGACTTCCCACTGAGGTGCCTTGATACAGCACTCTGGGAACAGCCTATTTGTTCAGAAATTTCTTTCCGTGTCTTACCCTCTTGCTTGAGGGTGTCAATGATGGCCTTCTGGACAGCAGTCAGGTCGGCAGTCTTACCCATGATTGCGGTTTTGAGTAATGAAACAGGCTGGGAGTTTTTAAAAGCCTCAGGAATCTTTTGCAGGTGTTTAGAGTTAATTAGTTGATTCAGATGATTAGGTTAATAGCTCGTTTAGAGAACCTTTTCATGATATGCAAATTGTTTTAGATAGGAATTTTGGGTTTTCATGAGCTGTATGCCAAAATCATCAGTATTAAAACAATAAAAGACCTGAAATATTTCAGTTGGTGTGCAATGAATCTAAAATATATGAAAGTTTAATTTTTATCATTACATTATGGAAAATAATGAACTTTATCACAATATGCTAATTTTTTGAGAAGGACCTGTATGTATATATGCATACAATGTATAGTTGTATATCGATTATATATATATATATATATATATATATATATATAATATGTAAAATTCAAAGTACAATATCCAATATAAAATATGAGACATATTAAACAAATATATGTACAAATATCCATATCCTTTTATTGCAAATACTAGGATACAAAAACTCAAATGTATTAAATATATTCACATATTCTCTCAGTGCATTTTCAACCACCTGAATCGGGCATCTAATACATCCTTTAGTGCATAAATATGTACTTTAATTATTATATATAAGCAACCTGAAACCAAAAACTACAAAATATACGTTTTAAATTTTACATAATGTAAAGCCCATAATGTAAAATAAGTAATGATTATATTTGGTAGTCTTTCAAGCCAGTCTTTCTCATTTTGATTTTATGTTAATGTAAACTAGTAGTATTTCTGTTTTTGACAGATGGGCTAATCTCGGGCAGACTGCAATAAAACTTGAAGTCATCAGGAAGAGAGTTAAGTTTTCATTCCCATGTGATGCTGAGGATCTTACAGCTGAGTTCCCAGAGGCGCTGGGCCATCTCATCATCCATGGCAGCCCGGGAGCATTTAGCAGGAGCACAGTCACTGCGTGGAGAGCAGAAAACAGGTGAGAATGTGCTACCATTGTCTAACAGCAGTGCTTCATTTGTAAATTAATAATTGCAGGATGAAAAACAGCATTTAAAAGGCGCTATGACCGACGTTGACCATACAACTTCAGTTTTCCCGGAAAATACAATCACTAAACAGTGATGGCACAATCAAAGCATCATTCACAAGTTTCTGCACGGCCCTAACTACAGCCTAGTGTATTATTATGTTATGTGTATAGCTACATTGAGACCAAATATCATTCAGTTGATCAGTGATATTCTCTCTTGCCTCTTCCATTACATCTAACTCTCGTTGCGTGTGTCTCCCGCTATCCAGGTGTGCAGTTCCATCTTCTCTGGATCTCTTTTGATCAGAAACACCATCAGCTTTACTCGCGGATATGAAAAATTATTCTATAATTATTATTTTTTACATTTTGGCGATAATAACTAATTTTTTTTTAATAATTCATCAGGTATATACCCTCTCTCTAAACGTTCTGCTACTCACTGCACGTAAAACAATAAGCAACGAGAGTGATTTTGAACTAAAGAAAGCTGATGTTGAGGGCAACATACATAACCTCCAAATACATCTGCATAAACTGGCGCTCGCTCTGTGTCGCTCTGTTACTCTCACACACATGCACTGTCACCATGTTATGCACTTGTTAATAATGCTGGACCGTTTAAAACCAAATCCAAAAATCGAACATTTTCCAGAACAGGATCAAGCTCAAAGTCTAATCGACTATTTAAAACATTATTGAACTGTAGCTGCTAGTTGTATGAAACATCATGACATCAGAGTTAAAAGATTATTAGCAGTAACTGAAAACTGTATGATAATGATAATGAACTGAGAGATAACAGAACATGACCTTTTGGACTTGTGTGTATTCACGCTGTACTATAGGTAGATGAAATTACATGGTATCTACTGCAATTTCGGTAAAACTTCGGCAAAATGCTGAGATTGAGATGAAATTCCACTGACCTGTAATATTTGCCGCTCTCTGTCTCCAGTTCAGGGGCCACGGCGCAGTAGATGGTGGTCTGAGCTCCCTGCACAGATGTTTTGGTGAAGGGTTTTGCTAACCACATGGCAGCTTGCTGAGCTTTATTCAAGTGCCTCCACAGTTCAGTCTGAACAACACCAGGATGGAGAGCATACACTGTTAATCCAGTACCTGAGACGCCACACAAGACCAGACGAGAAAGCATCAAACATCATATTATTGGACTAGAATAATGTAAAGTACAAATGCTCAACCCACGACAGGGTCAGGTATTATCCAGGGTCAGGAGCAAAAATGGCACAGAAATTAATTTCAAATGTGTTTTTATTTTTATCTTATATTATTTTTTATTATATTATATTATTTAAAATTATATTTTATAATCTATTTTAGTTCTATGAAGCTGGTTTAGGCATTTTAGTGATATTTAAATAATTATTAAAAAGTTAATTGAGTGAAAAAATTCAAGATTATTTCGACACTAAAGAATAATAAACAAATAAATACAATAATACATTTTTAAATAATAAAATATATACATATTAAAAACATAGTGCTTAAACATTTATATTAAAAAAACATACAATGTAAATGTCTTTTTTTTTTTTTATGAGACAGACCTTCTAGTCTTTTGGCCAGCGAGCGAGTGAACAGAATGTTTGCCAGCTTGCTCTGGCTGTAGGCTTTGTTTTTATCATAGTTCTTCTCACTGTTGATGTCCTCCAGGTTGATGGTCCCCCATTGGTGTGCCATGGACGAGATATTAATAATCCTCGCTGGAGTTGATCTTTTAATTAAATCCAATAACAGGTATGTCAACAGGAAGTGACCTACAGGAAGAAGGACAGCTCTGATGTCTCCCTTAATTTCTTTTAAGGTTAAAAAAGGCAACAGATTTGGACCAATTAGATATGCTTACCCATGTGGTTCACCCCTATTTGCATTTCGAAACCATCTGCTGTCTTTCCGTAAGGACAAACCATCACACCAGCGTTATTGATTAAGATGTTGACTTGTTTCTCCTCTGAAAGACAATTCCAGATGCATCAGTGTAGTGCTATACGAGGAAGACATTTATAGAGGAATTTTATAACTCACCTTTATTGATTTTTTCTGCAAATTCTCTGATTGATTTGGAATCTGCCAGGTCAAGTCTGTTGGTAACAACATCCTGGTTTCCTGAAGCATCCTTAACTTCCTTCAGGGCTGCATCTGCTTTTTCCAGATCTCGGCATGCCATAATGATCCGTGCTCCTAAAGAAATGACAGCAGAATGCCAAAAAGACAACATTTTTCCATATGACAATATATTAATACGAAACTTTATAGAAATAGGGTTGCCTACCTCTTTTTGCCAGGTCAATGGCTGTC